>JAOUQZ010087325.1:0-16725 GCA_028564935.1 Neosilurus hyrtlii
GACTTTCCCGGGTAGGCTGAGGAGTGTGATTCCACGATAGTTGGAACACACCCTCCGGTCCCCCTTCTTAAAAAGGGAAACTACCACCCCGGTTTGCCAATCCAGAGGTACTGCGCCTGATGACTACGCGATGTTGTAGAGACATGTCAACCAAGACAGTCCTACCACATCCAGAGCCTTGAGGTATTTAGGGCGGATCTCATTCATCCCCGGAGCCCGGCCACCAAGGAGCTTTTTAACTACCTCAGTGACCTCAGCCCCAGTGATTGGCAGACACCCCTCTGAACTCCCAGGCTAGCAAATTACCTGTTAGAGTTTTTTTTTTTTTTTAAACCTGGGGATTTATTATTTATTTTGGACACATATAACAGATTAGATTAGTTTTCCAACTCGCGCTCTTCCCGTATTGTTTCAGAGAATAGATTATGTGGGAAACCCAAGTTGAACTATTTATTCCAGGAAAAGTAAATAAAAAAATACAATAATATATTACTGCATAGCCTATATTTATTTTTCATATGTCCCCTCTAATACATCCCAATGAATCAGATCCTAGCGCAAATGAAACAGATCTGAGATGCACGTTTCGCTGCCTATTGTAAAATAGTATTGTAGAATAGTAAGTATACTGACACCAGAACAACCAATAATATTTATAAATAATATTATATTTTTATAAAACGTGTGTGAGTTGGCAAGAGGCACGCTGCATGTAGGGAATATGCCGGATTCTTTTTGAAAGCAAAGTATAAATGGAGGCGCACAGAACTTCCACCGGCTGCCTTTTTATAGAAGGGGTGAATTCACATGATCAGTGCATCATTTCGCAGGTTTTTCTTTGTAAAAGATGAGCAGATTCACGGGACATGTCATAATTTAATGGGTTTTTCTTTGTCAAAAGGGGCCGGTTTGCGTGGCATGCAAATGCGCTTGCGAAAAAGTTGCTTGGGCCATTCAAAAACAGGGAGCAGGTCCAAAACTTTTTCCAGGACCATGAAAACAGACCATTTTTGACAAATTTGACCAACTACCTCCGAAAATATATTCAATTACCCTTAAACTAAAATTCTCTTGTACATTCGGCCGTGATTGCATACATGTAAGCTAGCCTTAATATTCAGAGTAGGTTATGCCAATAAAAAAATGTTAGTTGGGAAGAAAATCTTTAGATTTTTTTGTTGAGTAAATGTTTATAGACAGTCCAATGGTTTGTTCAAGTATATCACATTTTATAGTAGATGCTGTATTAAAGTATTATTCAATTGAAATATATATATATATATATATATATATGTATATACACACACACACACACACACACACACACACACATATCTGAGCTGATGGAAATAAACATGGGGTGATGCACGACATGTCACCAGAGATAAGGATAAGTGGATGCAAATTGTATCAGCCTTATGTACCTCATGGAAAGAAGTAATAAGACAGGGCGGCATGGTGCTGTAGTGGTTAGCACTTCACAGAAAGAAGGTTCTGGCCACTAAACTTAAGCCATTTAACTGTGTGGAGTTTGTATGTTATCCCTGTGCTTGTGTGGGTTTCCTCTGGCTACGCCAATTTTCTACTCCAAACATGGCCATGATTGTTCCAGACTCACTGGTGCTTGTCATGATGAATAATTATTATATTAAAAGAATCAGACACCTTCAAGATGTCCACATTACAAATAATATGATTATTTAGGCCCAAGACACTTGTAATCCATTTTTAAATACACAGCTATTTTAGAGGGCAGCTCGTTCATCAAATGGTCAGAAAACTGTTAGGGTTGTACAGTGGGAAAAGGATCCACACGCAGACAGGAGAGGTGAAGAGCACAATATTTAATAGATGAGCAGACTCATCAAATTCATGGTCAAAAAACAGGCAATGGTCAGAGGTATCTCACAAGAGTTACCAAGAATGGTCAAGGAACAGGCAAGGTCAAAAACTACTAGGCAGAGATATATACAAACACTGGAAAGGTGCAGGAGAAAACTCTGGCACGATCCCCCAAAAGCTTGTGGGGAAATGCAAGGCTTATATACACAGACAAGTGAGGCAGGCAACAAGACACAGGTGAGCCCAATAAAGAGCCTGTGCAAAGCCAGAGGGGGCGAACACAAGCACATAATACATAATACTTAGAACACAAAGTTAACTAGCAGGAGTAAAAAACAGAAAACAGTCTGTTATTAAACCTATGGTGAGAAATCTGAGCCACCTGTAGGTTTGAAACATAATGGGAAGCAATAATCTGTTGACATTTACATCTGGTAATGTTACCACACATCTTACATAGTTTTGTGATACTTATGTACTGGAGGTGACCTTAAACCATGATTTTTCATTTGCATACATGACTGACTCTTCGGTGAACTCTGGGTCCAGCAATTTTGTAGAAGGTCAGTAACACGATTGGTGGCATTGCAGTATGATATGGAAGTAATAATTCATTAGTAAAATATGTTTTTTGTTTTATCTCCATGTTTCTGATAATAAAACTTTATACATGTTATGGCCTTGGTAAGCAGTCATGGTGTCTTGTACAGGACCTGTTTTGGGGCAGTTTGGTGACCACTTCAAGAAATAATATGAGGTAGAGTTCATGCTGAAGCAGATATTGCTAGCTATGAGCCATAATAGAGCTTTTGAGGGATACTTTTGGAGGCTAACTACAAATTTTGTGCAGCCAGTTGTTTTGTGGGTAGTTTTCTTGCATGACCTAACTTGCCTAGGTGGGCCAAGGGTGTCCGGAATTTTTTAGTACTGCTTTAAAATATTTGCAAATTTGCATTTATGAGATCTTGAAAGTTTCTACAGTTTTTGCAAAAAAGTTGTAGTCAAGATTCTTGATAGCCACCAAGTCATTTAAACTTTGGTCATACATTGCCTAAAAGCTGCATTAATACCTGTATTTTATGTATATTTAGTTAATTTTTTATAATTAGTTTTTCTTAATCACTATGATCCAGAACTTGATGTTACAAGATGCAACATGAATTTTGTCCAGCCTATAATGAATATGTTCATCTTTAATTAGCTGTAAAAAAAAAAAAGTAAAAAAAAAATTATGATTTCCTGTTGCTTTCATAAAACTTTATGAATAATTTAAGGATTATTTCAATCCATAGTTGGTTCAATCCATAGTTTTTGTCAGTATAAGGCAAATATGTTACAAGACTTTTTGATGACTATATATATATATATATATATATATACATATATATATATTGCTACATAAGCTTACTAAACTATGCAAATTCCCTTCTAAGCTGAGACACCTTCTAAAATGCATTAAGAAGAGTCTGAAGTACACTAGATTTAAGTCCCCATTGATTATATGGCTGGATGAATAATTTAATAAAAAAAGTTTATTATTGACACAGTAAATTCATTTTTGACCTATATTAATCAGTAGATAAGAACCTATGCATGTCTCCTCATACTTGCATGAGTTTCCTCCAGGTACTCAAGATTCCTCCCACAGCCCAAAGTCATTGACAAGGAATTTATCAGACTTGCCCCCATCAACAAAGACTTGAGCAGACATGCTTGTGTGAAGTTGTTCAGCAAGGCTAATTAGTCCCGGAGGGCATTCATAGCAATGAAGACCACAACCATGGCCTGTTGGAGGTGTGAAATGCCTTGGTAAAATCAATAAAGGCTAAGTAGAGTGGAATGTTTTCTCCACTGTCTATTCCTGAAGCTGGTGCAGAGTAAAGATTATGTTGTTGGTTGACTTTATACTTCTAAATCCACATTGTGAATTAGGAAGTAAGATCTCAGCAATCGGACAAAGGGTTTGATTATTACTTTGGCTAGAATCTTGCCAGCTATGGAAAAGAGAGAAATGCCTCTGCAATTTCTATATATTCATCTGTTGCATTTCTTCTTGAAGATGGGGATCACAATAGAATCTTTGAAGTCTTGGTTAATAGACGTTACACTCCACACCTTATTGAGGGCACCGTAACAGGATGTTAACATGGTGTCACCACATAGCTGGAAGATTTCTGCTGCTATACTAGATGGCTTGCTAAGGACTTTACTGCGTTCAAATTCAAATTTAAATTTATTTGTTCAACACAAAATCATACACAGTACAATATGTAGTGAAATGCTTGTTATGGCTGTCCTAAAATTTGAAGAATAAAAACTCTGGGTGTATTCCAGATGGGAATGGTTTAAGAAGCTTGTGGACTGTAAACAGCTTTTAGAGCTTTGAAATGTACTCTAGAATCTTCAGCATCTGCAAGTTTCTGTTTTCTTTAGCCTTCTTATCCCACCATAACACTTTAACATGGACTCGGTTTCCATCATTCATCTAGTGACTGTGGAAGAGCCCGCGCTACTAAGATGTGCATGAAGTGCTTACCCTTTTTGACTGATAAGTTCATTTATTTATTTGTCACTGTTACAAACTAGTCTTGATTTTTATATTAAGGGAAGCCCAATACTTGTGACAAGGACTGAAACACACTGTCCATGGGTCAAGCCTGCATTGGGGTCTCATTGAACTGCAGGGGTATAAAATGATAAAATGTGTTTTCAACCTTCTGAGCAATACTAGCGATGGCCAGCTTGTTAACACCTAGTCCTTTTGCTGGTATAGAAGCAGATTTACCCTTTGGTCAGTAGATTTCTGCATGAAGAGCACAGTGTATTATCACATGATCAATTAACAGTTCAGCACCTCTGCTCTTGTTATTACAACCTGTTAAAGACAGTGTTGACTAATGAGGCCATAGTCAAGAAGATGTTAGCCTTCTTGTAGATGTTAGAAAAGCTAGCCTTTGGGTGTTCCCATCAATAGTAGTGGTCCAGCATGATGAAGAAGGTATTTGAGATTGCCAGAAGGTATTCACTGAAAATTTGCAATATAAGTTCTTCATTACTGTTAAGATTACCTCTTCCAAAGTGACCAATAACTTCAGGCCTTGTGACATGATTAGTTCATACTCTTGCACTGAAATCACAGAGGAGCAGAATTGAGTCCTTGTGTGGAATGTTGGAAAGTACCCTGCAAATCATTATAAAAGGACAGAACTGCAGTTTGCTCATTCATGAGAGTAGGAGCATTCACACTAATAAGTGTCATGAAGGATAAAGCAGATGCCTATATATGCAGTCATTATTCTATCGAATCACATTTCACCAAATTATTGCAGTTTTAAAACCAGATTCTTGCATATCCAAGCCAACAGGGTGGCCAAGCCAAAAGAAGGTCTCCAGAGTCATGTGATGCATTCCAGAAAGAGCAGCAATATCCACACTTTATCTCTCAAGTTCCAAACTTAGTAGGGATATTTGTCTCATAGCTAAGTTAGGACTATTATCCAGAAGTGTATGCTTGTTCCAACATGCTGCAGATAAGTTCCTAGTAAGCTTCCACCCACTTATTTGGAGTCCCACTTTCTGTGTGCAGCCAGGCAGTGTAATAAAGAATGAGTCTTTTTCTTACCCTTTTCCAGAGGCCTCCTTGTATTTAGGCAGGTGGGGCATCCCTAAATAGGGCTACCTGGTCTTACAGGAAGGACCTTAGCATACAGTCATCCATCTATATGTTATGACCATCTTTTGCTGGTCCCCACGGATGCAAAGGATTAAATCCACTTCCAGCTTCTCAGGCCTACTGGCACCACAGTACACTTCATCAGTCTAAATGTTAGCCTGCAGATGGACCTGGGGCATTAGTTAAGGATATAAATATTTCCTTGCTGCCTTATGTATTTGTAACCATTTTTTCTAAACATGATTCTTTCAGTGATCAGAATGCATGTAGCCTTTGTTAAAATAGTACACTGGCTCAAGTTCATAGTGCTTGCAATTTGCTTCAATGTTGTGAAGAAAACAGCACTTCCTATAAAATACAGCAAGGCCAAAAAATGCTGAAAGTTACAGGTTCCGCTCAAGCACTCTGATTTGTCCTTTTTTAGCAATGTGCTTATCACAGTCATTTACAGAGTATTCAGTACTCCTACTTAGTAGTTTCTTCACTCTCTCCTGCTTTATATTCTTCATTTCTTGCTATTTTTATTTAAGCATATTCTGACTCCTTTAATGACAGTGCAAACTTTCATGCAATATGTTCTTGCCTCAATTTAAGCACCAGTAGTGGTGGCTTAGTGGTTAAGGCGACTCAATCCTCACTATCACCACTGTTGGGCCCTTGAGCAAGGTTTCTAACCCTCAATTGCTCACTTGTATAAAAACTGATAATTGTAAGTCACTATACGATAAGAGGTTTTGCCAAATACTGTATATGTTAATGTAAAATGTAGTGGCTGTGCCATAACTCAGCCTGTGTCGCAGCTTTTAGAACTGATCATGGCCACTCAAGACAATGTTTGTGATTTCACCAGACATCCCATAGTTCATTTCAGAAGCACCCCAGAAGTAGCACTCAGTCTTCTCCTCCTGCTAACAGGTACTGTATATTAATTAGAGATTGTAACAGTAAAAATGGTAAAATATACTTTATAACATATTGTGTTGCCTAGTGGATAAGGAAAAAGTATTATTACAAAATTGTGCCATGAAAGTTGTACACCACTCATTCATTTGGCTGATTCTGTGGGAAATCACTGAGTGCTTCCCAGGTAACTGATTTGGATTGATTAATTGATTGATTGATTGATTGATTGATTGATTGCTTGATTGATTTGGGGGGGGGGGTATTCTACATATGTTTAATGAACACATGCAAAATATTAATGCTTAATGTCAAGTGGTTTTGTATTTTTTTTTTGTTTTTAAAGAAGGGTACCTTAAATACTATTATCCAACTAACTTTAAACATTTTAACTTTTTAAAAGGCAATATCTCACATGTAAATACAAACATGATGCTAAAATTTGGTATGTAAATGTTTGGATACCCAAGATACAAAAAACTTTCCAAAATGACATTGACAGCTCATTTCTCTTTCTATAGCATCTCAAAGTTGGCAATTTATCCATTTTTTGCAAAAATTCGAAGAGTTATTCTGTTGCGATAAGGAAAACTTTTGTATTGTGGATTTTTCTTTGTTATGGTACACATATATTGTGTGTGACATATTATGGTCATCCCTTTAGGGGTTTTTGAGTTATTGTCTCTTGAAAATAGGACACCACTGGAAATCATTCCACATCAAACTCGTCTAACAGGCAAATGAGTTTGCTGAATCGAACTTTATGCAGGAAGACTAGCTTCATTTAATGCTACATACTCATTGGGTTCAAGCCATGTTTCTGTTAAACACATTACACAACATTTCTGGTCAGTAAGCATTCCATTAACAAAAAGTGCTTTACAAGTAAGTGATCTAGTATTTAACAACCTGGGACCTTATTAGGCTCGGTAGTCCAATTATATATAAGGCCTAAATTGTTTTCAGAGCACCACTTGAACATTCGGCAATTAGGCAAGCTTAGCCTGGAGTAAGCTACATCACCTGTCGAAGGTAAGAACATAATACAACGTTGGACATTGCCTTCATTAACTTCCTCCTCGAAAAATATATTCTTGCCAACCTGTGACTGACTAAGGCATATATCATTACCTCCAGCTACCTAAACCTGCACTCACCTGAGATAACCTGCTATGTCTGGCGCTCTGGCTCTAGTTTCCACGCCAGCACAAAATGATCAGCCACTGGCCAACACTGCACCTGCAGTGCTTCACGTGCAGTGTCCACATCCAGAAATTACAATGGCTACACTGCCACCTGCCAGGGATCTCGTCCGCAATGTTCACTGTACTCCTCCTTTTCCAGTGCTAGAAGATCACAAGATATATAGAACTGCTCAATGGTTAAGCCCTCCACTGGAGCACTGCTGTATGCTATGCAGAAGATGAAGTAAACACATGCATTTACAAGTGTTGAAGAAGCGGAGAGAGTGCGGTGCAGTGCAGTGCTTTGAGGTAGGAGAGTGCTGGTGCATTTTAGTCTTTGTAGGCAAGCATCAATATTTAAACCCGATGCATGCAGCTACAGGAAGCCAGATAAAATAATCAAAGCAGTAAAGTGCTGTGGGAGAATTTCGGAAGATAGAAAAAAAGTCATGCAAAAGGTTAGTGGACTTAGCAAAGGAGTGATCAAGCATCTGAACAGCAAGTGTCAGTGCAGTGATTGAAGGAGAGATCAGAGCATTTTCCAATAGAAGATCCTGATGTGAAGATGTGAAGAATTAGCTGGGATAAACAGTTCACTTGTTCTGGAATTAAATTTCAGCCAATGAGCTGTCATCCAAGATGAGATATCTGCCTAATATGGGTGTATGTGGGAGAAAAAGAAATAATAAGTTGAGTGTCATCTGTGAACATGTGGTATAATAAATGTGAGGGTATGACCTCACCAAGAAACCTAGTATAGGGAAAGTGCGGAAGAGGACCATGTACTGTGGAGTGTAGGGGTTGGAGAGGGAGTAACTATTTGACAAATTTGTTTGATCTTCCCTTCAAAATAGTCATGGGGTATGTGAAACTGCTGGGTTAAGTAAAAATGAAAAGTTGCTATGAAGTTGTGAGGATCTTGTGCAAAGATGTCCAGCTTATCCTTGCAGAAGGCAGCCTTAGCAGAAGTCAGATCAAATGAGAATGTAGACAGGTGAACACAGTAAGAACTGAGTCAAATTGTGATTTCTTCCACTTTCTTTCTGTTGCTCTTTATTCTGATTAATTGCTACACAACACATTAGAGAACCAAGGAGCAAGGTAAGCAAAGATATGTGTTTACATACAACAGCTTCATATTCCTTTTTCGTCTTGTCTTCAACCATTTGTTAAATAAAGATGAAACTGGCTAGAGGCTTCTTTAACTCCTGCAAGATACTTTTCCTGCTACTGAGTATGCTGTAAAGTTCCAGACTGTCACTAATGGTAGTTGCACTCATGGGGACATTTAGACAGAAGATCAATGAAAAGGTGCTAAATAAGCTGACTTGCAATAATGAGCTCTAGCCATCAAGCTAGATTGATATTTATCCCTGGAGCATTTTCCACACACGTCCAGCTCTCATGGTATCTGATACTCATAAACATATGCAACTAGGACATAAAAGACTGTCAGCAATGGAAAGAGAATAACGTAGATGTAAGAGACTTTGTTTTTACTGCTGGCAACAAGATCATGCCATACATCAGTGTTTGGCTAGCATTTTCCATGGAAGGAGAGGAGGGAGTTTGGCTACCACATCTAACACCTCAGTAAGTTCCATTTCTTTTCCTCTGACCAACATAATAACTGTATCAAAAAGGTTTGAGTCCTTGCAGCTTTGACCTCTTAGTGCTTAATTACCATCTTTATCAAATTTAATTCCTGTTTTGCCTATTATCTGCCGCCTTGGTGGATGAACATCTGACTGTTTTTTGATTACGATTTTTTACGGTATTTTTGGACAGTCTGCGCAAATGGCTCTTAATTTGCATTTGGACCCATTTGCACATGTAATATTACAAATATAAATGTAAAAAATATTTCCATGCAATTGTATGTTCAACTTAATAACTGTTTAAAGTATAAGTGAAAATAATAGTAAAGACAATTCAATATATTACAGCTTTCTTTTTTGACTTATTCATACTAAAATTGCCAATTTTTTGGCATGAAAGTCAAACATTATGTGGTCAAGTTTATTTACCGGCTTCACAAATAAGCATTACAATTTTGTACTACTTCTTTTGATTACAATAAATAAATAAATAGATAGATAGATATATAGATAGATAGATAGATAGATAATTGGAGTGTGAAAAGGATGTTAATGTGTGGTTTTACTAATGTAGTTATATTTTGACACAAAAAAAAAGCCTTCTTAATAAGATGTGCCTCTGAACATTATAATTGCCAAGATCCGTGTATTTGCTATTTTGGTCTATATGATGTACTATATCATACTTGGTTTTAGTGAACTAAGTATCATACTTGGTTTTAGTAAACTGGAAAGAAGGTAGCATTTAGTTGTACTAAGAATTGTCCTAAAAAATCTGTACAGGTAGGTCTATCAACATGAAAAAACACAGGTGAAATGTCTGTCAAACCAATTACATGTTGCATTTATTTATAAATTGGTTCACACATCAGTGGGAAAAAAATGAGTCCCATGAATATTTATTACTTCTGGACATGCTCAGTGGACACTTTTCCGACTTACTTGATTCTAGCCACAGGTGACGTAACGTGTCTGCCGATGTTACATGACATTAATTTAAAGTAGCATCAGAATTACTTATGTGGATAATATCTTTTAATGAACATTATTGTTTTCTTTAGAGTCTTTAACAGAATTGTTTGTGACCTAATGATGTGACAGCTTGCATACTGACACACTTTTGGGTTTATGTGGCAGATAGGAACATCTCATAAAACACCATTAATCTTTAGGCATTCCAGAGTTCCAGTTAAAAATCCATCAAGCAACAAATAAATCAGTTTAGCCAGATGTGAATCCTGTCAATGGATATGATAAAAAGCTGAGAAGGAATTATCATAAATTAGTTGCACACATGTGTTAGTACCCTTTAACTGTGCACTTAATTGTAGGAAAATTGGTACTATGTGACATTGATACTGGAGCATCTTGGTGTTTGGGCCATGCCTGCAGCAATTTCTTTGCTTTATAACATTTCTACTGAGCATGGATGGCTTTATCTGTGGAAAGAGAAAGAGAGTTAGATACTGTAAATTAAAAGATTTGGAAGGAACACACTTTGGGGAGAAGCAAAGATTTGGGAAGTATAATTCATGGAAATTTGCCTCCATTTACTTGGAGCAGGGACAGGGAGGGGAAGGAATCACAGAGGAGGATAGCGATAAGAAAGAAAAAGAAACAGAGCTGTATCCTATTGGTATGTCAACCATCTCAAATGCTCAGCGCTCAAATATCAAAACCTCCTCCATCATCTGCAGGGCTGTGCTTCCTTTCCCCTGCCGACTTTGTTTCAGCTTGTTAAGGTCATTAAGTAAATCTTTTCCAATCAAAAAAAAAAAAAATCCAGCTTTTCCAATTAATCAGGCTGATCCAGCTCAGAAAAGGTGAACCCTTTGCTTTCCAGAAAAGTTTTTATAGCAAACTGTTTCAATACTTCCCCTCTGGACAGCCACCGGACTTTTTTGTGCAGACGGAGATCACAATATGTGCTCTCAACTTTGTCTAATGAACAGAACTTTATTCTGAAAATGTCTTTTCATGTTATTTTGTTGCTGTTGTTGTTGTTTGCTTATTTCTCACCACACATAAAGCATGCTGGTAAATAGGTTTTGTCACCAGAATCTGTCCATGATGCATTAAACATTCGTTTTTCATTAAACTTAGATTTATCTATTGCTACTTTGCATTGTCACTTGTCTGGTGGCAACATAAGCCACAGGAGCCACAGCAGAGGGAAGAAAGAGTGCATGTGGCTCTGGAGCCATAGGTTACCAACCTATGCCCTAAATGCTGACAATATGCCCATAATACGGTATCTATAAGTTAGAAAGACGTTCAGTAAAAGTTCTGTGGTCGTTCGGAACATGGCAGATATATAATAATATATAATAAATAATATTTAATATAATACATTAATATACAGTAAGTTGTAGATAAGTTTGATATAAGTAAGCTATAAGTTTTTGATAGGTGCTGGATAAGTTACTAATAATTTATGTATACTTTCAAGACTGGAATAACATCGATAGTTCAGTGTATGCCAGCGTTTAATAGAAATGTGTCATACATCTGCATTAATTCTGCAAATCATTATTATGTGACAGGGGTTAGAAATCTGCTAACAAAGTATCAAAGACAATGCATGAACTAGACACTTTGACTTTCTGTCTATCTGATCATTTGAAGTAAGGTGAAAGAATAAATTTACCCTTGTCTGGCTGTTTTTTTAATCCACCAAGGCAATTTGACTATGAGCAGTGACTTCGACCTTGACCCAGCAATACCTAATGTTGTATGTGAAGGCCAACAATATAGAAAATATGGTGTCTTTTTTAAATGGGGACAAGTCAAGATTACAATAACCTAATGTTGGTACACAACATGTCATCTTGTCACCTTACACATACCCACTAAAATCATGGAAGGTGCCACCAATGAGTCAGAAGTTATCACTTGGACAAGGATGGGTACACATGGACTGACACACAAATGGATGGGCGCACACACAGACAGACTGATCATAAAAATAATCCATAATAAAGAGGCACAATGCCCACCTGCCCCCTGGTCATGCAGCTAGATGATACTCCACTTACCTCCTTTAGCCAGACAATGACACATGATCCACTCCACTGCTTCACAATCTTGCAGTGAACTGCCTCATTACAAGTACATTGTGTATTGTCTTGGGGATGCACACTGTATTGTCAAGAGCTATTTTCTGGAGGCATCCTCAGCTGCGTAATAAATGTAAAGGGCTGGTCAGCCTCTATCACAGCCAGTGATCGGAAGCATTGGTGGTGCTACTCTATGGAGCAGGTGACCTGCTGGAGAACAGCCTGCCTCAGCTTCTTGTGAATCAAGCAGCTGGCCAAAAGCATTTGCTGGGCTGGGTGTTTGGCTTTGCCTGTGAAGAGTGACAGAAGTTGGACCAAAACAGCCAGGCAGTTCATTTTGTTTATTACCTTTCATGTCCACCTGGCACTTTTCAGCTGCTTTATATTTCTGTCTCACTTAGAGGTACATGTAGTAACTTATACATCTGTGACAGTGAGGCTCACAGTAGGGCAAAATTTAAATTGCCCCAAGCCATCAAAAAAAATGTGTGCATTACGAAAAACAGAATCCATTGACACTTTATGATATCACATAAAGAACTGTACAATTAACACTCTATTTGGCATGTACCATGCAATGTGGATGCCCCCTCCCACCTCTTCCATAGACTGTTTATTCATATTTAGTCTGGAAAAAGATTTTGCATCCAAACGACTTCTGCCTAATATTACATCTTTTTTTCCCATGTAAGTTTATTCCTATAAATGTACGCAGTGATTTCTGACCCGGTAGTGTGTGCTGTCATCTTCCGACCCCAAAATACAATAAGGACTTTATCAAGGACTTTTCCGATTTGTTAGCTTGAATGATGCCTGCGTAAATCCTGAAGATATGTGACAATGTGTTTTCAACCACATGTCTGTAATATTTAAGGTAAATTTTTTTTGTGTACTGCAGCTAAAACCTGTGCTCCTGTTCGACGCTTTCAAATTTTTTAATCCTTTCACTGCTGCTCAGTTCTCTGCTGCCTATGAACAGTTTTGGGTCCCTGCTGACTTACTATCTTCAGATATGGAGGAGCTCAGTTCATGGTTTCACACCTCCTGCCAAACCATCCTGGACTCTGTGGCTCCATTTAAAATCAAGCACCCTAAGATTAAACCTGAGCCCTGGTTTAATGACACAACTCGTGTAGTCAGAGCGGAGTGTCGCAAAGCTCAGTGCAGGTGGAAGAAGGACTTCAGAAGTTACCAGAACACTGTTAAACAAACTAAAAGAGAACACTTGTCTAACTTTATTTGATCACATTGCCATAACCCGTGTGTGTTATTTAAACCATTGATTCTGTTCTTAATGCCACTCAGACCATCAGCCTGGATTATTCTGAATTATTTATAAAATTCTTAATTTTTTTATTGATAAAATCACCACTACATGGGCTCTCAACTCAGCTCCTGCTTTTGACCCTTCTGCTCCTGTCCTGAGTCCTGCTGTTTTTGATCAGTTTGAATCTGTGACTTTGTCAGTGTTAGAGGAGGTTGTTAGCCGAATTAAGCCCTCAGGTTCCCTATGATGCTGTCCTTCCTAAGTTTTTTAAGGAGGTTTTCCCTTGTTCAGTCAGTTCTCATTATATTAACAACAGTCTGTGCTCTGCTGTAGTTTCTGTGAATTTTAAACACACTGTAGTGCAAAGGTGAAAAAACGAGTTGGCAAAAGTGAAACCCATCCTTTCGCCACAACACTTCGAGTCAGTAATCCATGCCTTCATCACGTCTCGGCTGGATTACTGCAATGCACTTTAGTTTGGAGTCAGCCAGTCTTCCCTTGGTTGTTTTGATTAGTTTTTTTAATCTATTTTTTTATTATTATTTGTTTTTACCTATTAATCGTTTTTATGTTGTTTTGAATGTTTTATGCTTTGTCTTAATTTTACTTGTGATGTACAGTACTTTGTTTCAGCCATGGTTGTGTGAAAGTGCTATATAAATAAAGTTGGTATGGTATAGTAAGTTTGGCGACTTAACACCTTGGTGACTTTTACTGCAGCAAGATTCTAAAAACACCTTAAACACTTTATAAATAACTGGACTACATTTTCCCCAAAATTAACGCGCCACTTTATACAAATTGTTGCATAATTAACTATACATTATTTTAGGGCTTGGTTTAAATTGTTCTGACTGCTTAAACTGGCACATGTCACTTTACCCTCTTTATCCCATGATGACAGTACCACGGCATTTCTCGTGATTGTTAATGCCCTACCTTTCTTCCCTTACAATTTTTGTCCTTTCTCTTGTATTTTTTTTCTTTTATGTTACATCATGTGCTCTTTAATCTTGCATCGATTAAGTCATCTAGAAATATTTAGTTTAAGCCTCTGTCACATATGTCAATAGGAATACAGCAAAAAAAAAAAAAAAACTTTGTGTGTAATATATGAAACTCAACTGTTGTGTGATTAAAAATGCCATCGTGGTCCCTCATCATGGAGCTTTAATCATGTTTTGAAAATGTTCTGCCTCACCAGTGAATCACAATGTTATATCATTTCCTCAGTCAGTTCTGTTATGCACTAATGCACTATAACATCCCACATCTATGATAGAACATAGAAATATCAAGTGTTTTGAATCATCTGATGAACTCAGAATCACGTCATTTTCTTATAGTCCTATGTTTACCCTAAATTAAACACACAGGCCTTTCATATACCCACAACAATTGTGTGACAGTGTATGTATATCATGTAATGTATGGCTGTCGTACATCAGCCGAGTATTACAAGAATATATTGTGATGGTTTATTTATTTATTTGTTTGTTTTTGCCTTGCAACACTCTTTGTACATTTTATTGTACAATTTGACTTAAAGGCTTGACCAATTTTTCCCATGAGAAACGCACAACACATAGTTTACATCTAAACACCAATACACAGTTTTTAAATCCACTGCACCCAAATGTATATCAATCCCGACTGTCGTGGTGCCACTAAAGTCGTACATGAACAAAAAAATTACAGTTTGTTTGAGAAAGTTGATTAGTTACCATAGACTCTTGTTTTAAAAAGATACATAATAAATGTTTACAATATTATGCTTTGGCAATTGAACATATACTGACAACATCCCACTTTTCATGCAGTGTATTGAAGAAATCTCTGAGAACAATTACACCAAATGTCAAACCTTTGTCCTCTAACAATGGGTCATGTCGGTCACTGTGATTTGTTTTCAGAATTCATGTGAAGGTAAAAAGCAGTTTGCATATGTCTTTTTACCTGAAGGGCAACCACATGAAAAAAGGTGGCTGAAGGTCACAGAGTCCAAATCAAATCATAAACGTATGGTTTCCCTCTAAATTTCAGTTCTCTTTAATATCCTTTTCTATGTAACAGTTATTAACACTGAGAAAGAGAAATGTTTTTTGTAAAAGCTATAAAGAACTGCAGTTTAGAGAACAATAAATATATAGAATATTTTACATCAATCTAATTAATGTCAAAGTCACAAAATTAAGGTGATGCAGTGTTTGTTATAAATCACATCTTTGTTGTCCATGGCAGGGACAACACACAACCATTCAAACTCAAACTCACAAATAGGGGCAATTTGACATGGCCAGTTAGCCTAATGTGCATGTCTTTGGACTGTGTGAGAAAACAGTGTACCCAGAGGAAACCCATGCAATCATGAGAAGAACACACAAACTCCACACAGAAATGCCCTTATCAAGCCCAGTACTCAAACCTTGTGGACCTTCTCACTGCAAGGCAAAAGTGTTAACTCCACTGTAGCATTAAATCATGATTAAAAAATATGTACAATTAAGGTTTAATATAAAAGCTGCTAAAATATTGTATCCATATTTGTTAATTGCTGTTGGCACAAATTATATCTGTTAATTTTGCAGTAGTATATTTAGCAGCAATTTGGATGTGATGATAAAGGCTTCAGGACTGTTCATGTCATCCACACGGCTTCTTCAATGTTCGGGGGGGATTTCAATAAATTATTTTTAAAGTGAGGACTTCCCAATTTCAAAGCTAGCATGTTAAATCTTTTTACAGAAACTTTAAACAGTGCTTTTCCATCTATGCTCTACTCCATCCACACCTCAGACCACACATGACCACGCATTCAACATGTTTCAATCTGTTACAAACCTTAGGCACAGAACACTGAAGTTTCAAAACAAGCAGAAAGGTAACTCTATTTATTTACTTTTACTTCTGCTTTGTGCTTTTCAGCTGCTTTATTTATTTATCATCTCACTCTGAGACACGCAATATCACTGAGTATTCTTCAAACACAGACAGAGAAACATGACTGCTCACCACTAAATTGCACAAAAGAACACACTTAAATACGTGCCTGTGATTACACACACGTTATCCCTGTGCTTGCGTGGGTTTCCTCCGGGTACTCCAGTTTCCTCCCACAGTCCAAAAATATGCACAGTAGGCTAATTGGCTGTTCCAAATCACCCCTATGTGTGAGTGTGAGTGTGAATGGTTGTGTGACTGTTGG
>JAOUQZ010087343.1:0-11914 GCA_028564935.1 Neosilurus hyrtlii
CACACACACACACACACACACACACACACACACACACACACACACACACACACACACAGCACAGAGAGAAAAATTATCCATTACCTTCATAAAAGTGGAAATGGACAGTAAGGCAAAACGTGTATCTGTGGATAAATAGTGAAACTCTCAAAACAAGCTTGTTTCTCTCAGAAAATCCCACTCAAACTAAGAATGATGCTGTTCAGCCTATAGACTTAACACAGACCTTAATAATTTATGAAAGGATGTGTTCCTATAGGACAAAACTAATGATGGTGCCAGGCAAGTAACTCCTCACTCTGCACAGGTGGAATTATCCAAGCCCACTGGGACCAAGGCAAAGCCTGGGCATGTTGACAGGAGTGGTGGGAAAGCTAGGCAGCTCCAGGATCAGCAGTGGACACTGATAACCAGGAATATGCCAAATGTTAATGAGTATTCAAGGCCTTGGTGGGCAAACAAAATCAGACCACAATGCATCAACGCCTGATTCAATGTGGGCCACTGTGAAATGCACATCTGTTAACGGTGGGGCATGTGCACAGGGACGATCACAAGTATCCACTGGTGATGATCACTATTAAAAGCACTGAAGAACCTTCAACAGATGCAGCAGTTAATACTAGCGTGGAAATGGGATTCCAGAGCAGAATTGGAAGTGGGGGTGGTCTCAAGTCCATCTGTATCAGCTCCATGTCAGGAGGAGATAGAGGTTGGGAGAACGCCTTCCACAGAGTGACCCATGACACTCAAACTAAAGAAGGAACAACCCTGAGGAGCTGGAGGGAACTACTGTTCCATGCGGTTCATTATAATCCCATGGCTGAGCATTTAGGACAAAAACCCTGAAACCTTTTGTGGCCCAATCCCAAAGTCTAATGGCCAACCCAAAATTGAAGGGCAGTGGCGAGCTGTTCAGGGTGCACCCCACCTTCACCCAGAGTCGGCTGGGATGGGCACCAGCCTCCCCTTGGCCATTATTAGGATGAAGTAGCTTAGAAAACGAATGAATGATGAATGCAAACTTGATGAACTGTACAAATTACTGAAGATTAAATCCATGTGTACCATTGGGGAGCAACCACAGATAGATGTACTAGTTTAATTAGGTGTTTAAAAACAGGATTCATAAGTTTGTTAATGGGGATACTTGGAATTAGCAGAAAAGGTGTTTCCACATCAAGCTCCGAATTACTCACAAAGTAGCAAAAACTCTTTAAACTCACTCAGCAAGTCGACTATGAGCTCAAGTGAAAGGACAGAGGCGACGCACTGCAAAAATGCCACCTCAATCTCCTTAAACCACGGAGAGAGGAGGTTCCTGTGACTTTTAATCAACAGCTTCTCACAGCACTGCTGTATAAGACCATGTGTTTCCAGTCAGTCTGTGTGTTACCTGCACGTTGGGTCACTTCCCATCTCCAATAAAAGTTGAACAGCATGTTTCTGTGCAGCTGCTGACGCCACGTGCAGTAGCGTGTATCCGGCTGAGTCAATGGGTGTTTTAAGTAGTCGGATCAATGTGTCCTTGTCCTGCTTCAGGAGTGTGTGTAACGCCTCTGTGTCACCCGTTTTACACGCAGTGTAAACAGCATCTCTGATGCTGAACTCCCACGGCACACACACCTCATCTAAATGCACACAAATACACAGAAATGAATCATCAGCACCACACTGGCCAAACGTTTACCTAAATGTTTTAACTTGTACTGAATGAAAATGTACTGAATCTTGACTTATAGAGCGCAAGGGAAAGTACAGGACATTTACACACAGCTACAATAAGTACTTCCAAGTTGATGTGAATGGGACATTTAAACTCGTGTTTATTCGGAAACATTATGACAAATAATATCTGGAAACCTCTGTCATTCAACAGTATCTTTAAGCTCTGATTGGTAGTCGCCCAACTTGTGTCACATGAAACTTCAGCTCAATTGAACCCTACGCCACCCACTTTGCGTCACGCAAGAAAATTTCGCTTCTTGTCGCCTCTCATCATGATCATTGGCTTGGCATGGTCGCGTTTCGCTTCCTGTGAAAGCTACGCTTCCTTCAGTCATTGCAGGTAACTGGCTCACCTGCGGCTTTTAATGATGACGTGAGCCCCCCCCCCCATTCTGTCATTTCATCATGAATTAAATCCATTTCTCTACGAGATAAGACAGTTCATTATTTATGCACTTTTAACCCAGCATGTACAAATCACATGGCTGATTTAAGATGATGTAGCAGGAAAACGCAGTTTTGCCGAGTCTTGGTGTGAACTTGAAGACTTCAAACTATACAAAAAACTTTCAACGTGCAGCCTTCAAACTATATATCAGTTTTTAAATGATGTTGATAAACCAAGTAAAATCAGAGTTATGATTAACAAATTTATACTTTTAATTTAACCTCCTGCGATGATACACGGCGTGACGTCAGCACAAAAAAAAACCCAACCAGTCTGCATGTAAACACTGCCATCAAGTGGACAACAGGAGGAGTAACACACCCTGGAACTGTTAGTGTTAAATTTGTACATTTTGTACAATTTAGATTTGCGTTTTAAGTTATAAAAATGGTTAGTTAAACATGTTTGTGTTTTTCACAGTAAAAAAAAAAAACATTTTCTACTTGGATTTTGTGTTTTTTGCTTTATTTTTGGTCCAATGTGTTAATGCAGTAAGTCAAATAAAAAAGTAGCTAACATCACACAGGTGAGGTTGTGTGAAAAAAATGACACCAAACAAGGCAAGATAAAAAGTTTTAAAGGTGAAATATAAAGGTAAAACCAAAAGTACCTTCATCATGTTTGATGTTTTTTGGGTTCTTGCCTTTGATCTTCTCTTCTGTTTTTTCATTCTCTGTGTCATCATCAAACTCCTCGGTGATAAATCCTAACCACACACAGACAAGGAAAAATAAGGTCTATTAAGAATGAACCTAAAATCTTTTCAGTGAAACACTGATTTTGTTTTGAATAATACCAATACTACCTTCTCTATTCACCAGTTGCTCCTCTTTCCTAGTTTCCTCTGGTTTTCGCTCTTTCTTCTTCCTTCGTTTCTTTTTGCTGGGTTTCAGTTCATGTTCCTTTAAATCTAAAGTTGTTAACGTCACATCCTCCATCAGCATTTGTACAGATAATTCCTCCTCCTCCTCCTCTTCCTGATGGTCTACTTGGTGAGCTATGGATACACAAACACACCAGGTGTCAGCACACACACACGCACACACACACACACACACATACTCGTTCACTCTCACCATGAATGTTGAAAGTCACCCACTGTGCGCGACCACACACACACACACCCACCCATACACACACCCACACCCACACACACACACACCCACACCCACACCCACACACACCCACCCACCCACACACACACACCATGAATGATTAAAGTTGTGACTCACCCGCTACACTCTGACTGGGTTGATTTGAAGGTTTTTTGTGCCATGTTCTCTTAGATGAAACAAGAATGCTGCAAATGTCTGTGTTCTTATCTATAAATATTAGAGTCAACTATTAAAAAATTATAAACATTAAATATGAACAGTAATTATGGAATATATTTAATTATCTTGATATTTGTCTGGTGGGGCTTTTCAACCTCTGAAAATATAAAGAGCCCAACTGATTTTTTTATTATTACAGTACTGTAGACATTTATATATAAATTATCTCTCTCTCTCTCTCTCTCCATTTTATAAATATAGATTCATTCCATCCACACCCAGAAGCACTGTATCACATATTTACTGTATTAATTATATAGATCATTATTACTCATCTAACAAGCAATAAATAAATATATATATATGTACCGTAGACTTGCAGCGTTGAGAGGATACTGTGTACACGTGTTATTTCTTTGAAAGTGGCTCTTCGAGTAGCAAAAGGAATTGATTTAATTCTTGAGTCTTTTTTTTCCAGCGGTGCATCACGGCCACCAAAGAACACACTTCGGTTATATTTTGGGGTTCGAATGAAAATGGCACCAGCCTGCCTTAAGTATTCAGCCCAGTTCTTCAGCAGTTCCTGAATGTCCTGGTGAGGAAAAGAATGTGTGCAATGCTGTTATATACACATTCTATGCGTGTGTGTGTGTGTGTGTGTGTGTGTGTGTGTGTGTGTGTGTGTGTGTATATATGTGTGTAAAAACCTGCAGATACAATATTTTGTAGCATACATTCTCTACATCCTGCAGGATGCTACTGATGTGCTATTGATTTATTTACACTTATTCCATTATCTTTTTGTTAATATATATGAATTAAGAGAAGAGAAACCATTAAAGAATAAATGTTGATATTGTTTTGCTATACAATCCAATCAAATAGGCTGGTGTGACATATCAAACATCAAATCAAGTGATATCTTTACTTGCCTTTGTCAGCGCTGCCTCATTATAGCGCCGAAGAGCAGAGCCTGCTGATTTGGGGGCGTGGGCTTTATTCTGGGCATCACGGACACTCTGAGCTGTTCCTCGTTTTGCTCGAACCGTGTAACGGTGGAACGTCTTATGGAGCAGCACCTCTTTTCTGTAAAACAAGAAAAACTTTGCTGGCAACATGGAGTGATCTGATCATCTGAATGAAAACATTCCCAGTGTCTCTGTAACTTTTAAGACAGACAAGCATTTTTCCACTCAACTACAGACTGCTGCAGTAGAGCAAACAGTGAGATTAATTCTAAACTAATGATAGATTTGACGGTTTGTAGTAGACATATTTCATATTTATTAATTTCTAGCAAAGTGTTTCTCCTTCAGCCTAAAATGTAGTTACTGTCCGTTTGTTGGCTAGTATACATGTCATGTATAAATGTACAGTAAAAAAACAAAAAACAAAACAAGAGTATATTTCGATTTCACATTAAATTGGTATAATTAGGCACACACTATTTTTTTCTTTCATTTTCTGCTTTTTATAAACAAAGACTCGTGTAGTAATCAGAAAGACTCTGCACAGTTGATCGTATCGTAACTAGCCACACCTGTACAAGTGACCACTCGCTAACTAGCCTATCCTGTGAAGTACACGCCACGCTTTATTTGAACTCGTCATAACCCATAGACTGTCTATGTATATAAAACCAGAAAATAATGAAATAAAGCGGAGAGATGTGTTGAAGAATGCTCGTGGGCTGTGTTGGCGTTTCTCCCCAGGCAAAAAAGTTCCTCCAAAAGGTAAAACCCAACATGAACTCAAGACATTTGATACACCTTAAAAACAAGACAAGAACTGTCCTAAATGTTACCAGTGTTGTGCAAGCTACTAAAATTACTGATTAGATACAGCTTGAATCATTTCTTTAAAAATAATTGTGTATAAGTGATAAGCCAAAGTGATTTTTGCACTCCTTCTAAAAGTTTTAAAAGGAACCTGTGGTGAATATGTATGACTAGCTCTTTAAAACGATCACATCAGCGGTTCCATCAGGCAACGTCAGTCCTTGATTCAAGTATGCATGAGTGCTGCCCCACTACTATTACTACTAGGTATGCGCAGCAACATGTTGCCTTCTTCAGTGGCTGTTCCAGCCCTGGTAGTGAAGTGAATTCGTTGTTTTGTCCTATTGGCTGGGCTGCGTGCAGCAGAACCCATGGATGACTACAAAAGTGCATGCTCTTCTGAAATTGAGAGACATGCACTTTTGTAGTCATCCATGGGTACTGGTTGGAGCGTGTGATGATGGTCTTGGAGATGGCCACGTCATGGATGCACTTCCCGATGTAGCCGGTCACTGATGCTGTGTACTCCTCCAAGTCAATAGTCGCTCCAGGAGTCGCCGTTGGCTGCAGCCTCCCTGAACATGTCCCAGTGAGTGCACTAAAAACAGTCCTGAAGAGCAGTGATGGCGGTGCAGCATTCACACGCAGCGGCCTCTCTGGAACCAAAATGGTGCTATATGTTTGTTTTAGCCTGAACTTTAAATGCCATGGACACCAAAGACAGTGCTGTTCATGTGTACGACCGCCAGATGATACTGCAGTTACTAACCTGCAAGATGACGTACTCTGCAAACTTTGTGACCTCAGTTTGTGTAATGTACTCTGCAAACTCCGTGACCAGGCCTTCAGTCCTCGGCAGATGCCGATGGCCGGGAGAAAGGACATCGCAAGCGGTGCTCGAGAAAGCGGAAACGCGGAAAATGGGCAGGTGTCCGTGCTAGGCTAAAAACAAACCCTAGCCGGCCGGCACTACCCTCCATCATTTTGTCCAACGTTTGCTCACTGGACAATAAAATGGACTACATCCGACTCCACGGTGTGAGTACAGAGACTGCTGTGTCTTTGTTTTTACCAAGACATGGCTTAACGACAAAGTTCCGGACACGGCCTTTCAGCTAGCCAGGCTAGCCGTGCCGTCAGGAATCCAGCTCTGTGTGGTAAGACTAGCGGTGGCGGCGTGTGTGTTTTTATCAATTCAGAATGGTGTAAGGACTCTGTGCTTGTGTCTAACTACTGCTGATCGGTAGTGGAGTTCGTGACTGTTACATGCAGACCTTTTTATTTACCCCGGGAATTCACCACTGCTTTCATTATCGGGGTGTACATTCCACCCTGTGCTAATGCTAAGGAGCTTTGTTTGAGCTCTATGGAGCTATTAGCGAGCTGCATAATGCTCACCCCGAAAGACTGTTTATCATCGCCGGAGATTTCAATCATGCAAATCTCAAAACAGTGCTCCCTAAATTCCATTAGCATGTGGACTTTGCTACGAGAGGAGCGAACACGCTGGATCTTGTTTACACAAACATCCCCGGCACGCATCGTGCGGAGCCCCGCCCCCACCTCGGCTACTCAGACTTCATCTCGGTGATGTTGATGCCAGCATACAGACGCTCTAAACCGGTTCTGAAACTGGTAAGAAACTGGCCAGCTGGAGCCATCTCTGCTCTTCAAGACTGTTTTGAGTGCACTGACTGGGACATGTTCAGGGGAGGCTGCAGCCAACGGCGACTCTATTGACTTGGAGGAGTACACAGCATTAGTGACTGGCTACATCGGGAAGTGCATCGATGACGTGACCGTCTCCAAGACCATCATCACATGCTCCAACCAAAAGCCGTGGATGACTGCAAAAGTGCCTTTAGAGCAGGGGACAGGGTGGCCTTAAAAATAGCTAGGGCCGAACTGTCCCGAGCCATCAGAGAGGCGGAACACGCACACGCCCAGAGAATCCAAGGCCACTTTCATAACAGTGGAGACTCTCGGCGCATGTGGCAGGGCATCCAGGCAATCACCAACTACAGCTCAACACCACCTGCTTGTGACAGTGATGCCTCCCTCCCAGACGCACTGAACGACTTCTACGCTCGGTCTGAGACACAGAACAGCACAACAGCGAAGAAGACCATCCCTCCTCCTAACGACCAGGTGCTCTGTCCCACCACGGCTGACGTGAAGAGAATACACAGAGTCAACATACGGAAGTCTCCTGGACCAGACAACATTCCTGGCAGAGTGCTCAGGGAGTGTGCAGAGCTAGCAGATGTCTTCACTGACATCTTCAACATCTCACTGAGCAGCTCCATCATATCAACGTGCCTCAAGACAACGACCATTGTCCTTGTTTCTAAGAAGTCTGCGGCTTCCTGCCTTAATGACTACCATCCCGTCGCACTCACACCAATCATGTTGAAATAGTTCAAGAGGCTCGTCATGAGGCACATCAAGTCACAGATACCATCCTCACTGGACCCCTTGTAGTTTGCGTATCATCCTAACTGCTCTCCAGACGATGCCATCATCACAAGCCTCCGTCTGGCCCTCATACACCCGGACTGTAAGGACACGTATGTACAAATGCTGTTCATAGACTTTAGTTCAGCATTCAACACAATCATCCCTCAGCAGCTGATTGAGAAGCTGAGCCTGCTGAGCCTGAACACCTCTCTCTGCAACTGGATTCTGGATTTCCTCACTGGGAGACCCCAGTCAGTCCGGATCGGGAACAGCATCTCCAGCACCACAACACTGAAAACTGGAGCTCCTCAGGGCTGTGTGCTCAGTCCACTGCTGTTCACTTTGCTGACTCATGACTGTGCAGCAATGCACAGCTCCAACCACATCATTAAGTTCGCAGATGACACGACCGTGGTGGGTCTCATCAGCAAGAAAAACGAGTCAACTTACAGAGAGGAGGTGCAGCGGCTAACAGCCTGGTGTAGAGCCAATAAACTGTCTCTGAACGTCGACAAGACTAAAGAGATGGATGTTGACTTTAGGAGAGCACAGAGAGACCATTCCCCACTGTTCATCGTTGGATCCTCTGTGGAGATCATCAAGAGCACCAAATTCCTCTGTGTTCATCTGTCAGAGAACCTGTCCTGATCACTGAACACCAGCTACATCAGCTTCCTGAGGAGGCTGAGAAAAGCCCATCTCCCTTCCCCCATCCTGACTGTGTTCTACGGAGGAACCATCGAGAGCATCCTGAGTAGCTGCATCACTGCCTGGTTTAGGAACTGCCCCGCCTTGGATCGTCTCTCTCTGGAGTCTCTCTTCACTCTATCACGGACATTTACACTGCACACTGCATCCGCAAAGCTAACAGCATTCTGGATGACCCCGCACACCCCTCACACACACTCCACCCTCCTGCCATCTGGAAAGAGGTACCAGAGCAGACTATGTAACAGTTTTTTTCCTCAAGCCATCAGGCTCCTCAACACAAAAATCTCTCTCTTTCTCACACACAGAACACACAAATACACCCAGAATTGTACAAAACTAAAAGAACTGAACTGTACAAAACTGTCTCTCACACAAAAGTCTGTTTGGTTTTTACACCCGAGACTGCTGGCTCATCAGGCCAAAGCTTATCCCCAGTTAACTTAGCTGGTGGTCACCCTAGAGGTGCGATAGGAAAGCAACTGACCCAAAAAGAGTTTGGGGAATACTCCGTGTCAGAGCCTCTAACAAACATGTTTGAAATTTTTCAGGTGACCAAAATGCGATGCCAAGAATGTATCGATACAAATTCGAGAACATTTTAAAAATAAAAAGCAAAAGCCATTCGAGTCAGTCACTTTTCTATTGCACCTCTCGTGTGATTACTGCCTTGGTTTGAAGCAACTGGAGGTTCAAGTCCTTCTGCATGGGACGCTTGTCCATCGCAGGTTACCGTCCCAGTATTTGTACTGGTACACATTTACAAACTTGGACAGATACACACTTGTGGTTAAGAGCTTGCCCAGGGGTCTTAGCATGGTGGGGGTCTAATGGGGATTCGAACCCACGCCCTCTCAATCATGAGCCCAGCACCCAAACCACTATAACACCAGCCCCACTGTTTACGCTAATAAACAGATTCAATTAATAATAAGTTATGTGACATGATACACTGCCAACACTTCAAGTATGTTGCACATCCATGCGGAGTAGGTAACAATGTGATCAAAGAAATGATGTTTGCCAAACCCTCAAGGAAATGCTACAGGGACCCTTGTCTTAAATATGCCAAGCTACTGAAGGTCTCCATGGACCAAGTGAAGAGGCTTACCCAAAGATGGCTGAACTCTGCTCCATGATGCTATGTCATTTAGATCTTATATAGATGTATGGATCTATGTAAAAATGTAGCATCCTATAATATGGGGTATGAACTAGCCTTCATCGCCAAGTTAGCACAGAATATATTCTTCCCTTTTAACCAGCTGAATAAATGCTGAATGACTCTGGGGGCAGCCATGGCTCATGAATAATTTCTTGGGTGGTTTATTGTATAACATGCAGGGTACTTAAATTAATTCATAATTAATAATCATATCATTTTAATATTGTGCTCTCTGAGACTCAACATATGGTTAACTCCTGAATTAACCTATAAGAATCTACTGACCCTTCATAAACAGCTCCAGCAAAATGTCCACCACCAGTCATCAGAATCACCCACACAGTCTTCTGTGAGATGTTCAGCAGAGAATCCACCACATTTACCTCACTGTCTATCTGAAAAAAAGAACAAATCATTTTCTAACACAACTAATGTAACATCTTGTAATCCCCCCTTCCCCCCCAAAAAAGTACTCCACAAACATGGTGTACAGTGGAAATGGGGAGCTGCTCACCTCAACTAGGGATGTTGTGGGGAGGTGGAGAAATACTTTGAGGACCTACACAATCCCACCAATATGCCCTCTATGGAAGAGGAAGAGCCTGGGGGTTCAGAGGGGGGTCATCACTGGGGCAGAGGTCCCTGAGCTAATCAAAAAGCTCCTCGGTGGCCAGGCTCCAGGGGTGAATAAGAGCCGCCTTGAATACGTGAAGGCTGTGGATGTTGTAGGACTTTACTGACATGTCTCTACAACATCGCGGTGGTCATCTTGGGCTGTACCTCTGGATTCGGAAACCGGGGTGGTAGTTGCCCTTTTAAAAAAAGGAACCGGAGAGTGTGTTCCAACTATCGTGGACTCACACTCCTCAGCCTACCCGGGAAAGTCTATTCAAGACTACTGGAGAGGAGGATCCGGCCGATGGTTGAACCTCGGATTCAGGAGGAACAATATGGTTTTCACCCCCAGCCGCAGCACTCTTGACCAGCTCTACACATTCTACAGGTGTGACATGGGAATTTGCCCAACCTGTCCAAATGTGCTTTGTGAATTTGAAAAGGCTTCCGACCATGTCCATCTTGTGGGTGTGCTCCGGACCTGTTGCCATGGGCCATTCGGTCTCTGTATTGCAGGAGCCAGAGCTTGATCCACATTGGTAACAACATGTCGAATTTGTTTCCGGTGGGGGTTGGGCTCTACCAAGGCTGTCCTTTGTCTTTGGTTTTGTTCATAATTTTAATGGATAGAATTTCTAGGCGCAGCCAAGGCGTTGAGGGGTTCTGGTTTGGTGGCCACAGGATCCCGTCTCTGTTTCTTGACATTGTCCTTTTGGCCTCATCGAACCAGGACCTCCAGCTCCAAGAACGAGACCATGGTTCTCAGCCGGAAAAGGGTGGAATGCACCCTCCGGTTCTGGAATGAGGTCCTGCCCCAAATGGAGGAGTTCAAGTATCTCAGGGTCTTGTTCACAAGGGAGGGAAATATGTAGCAGGAGATCAACAGGCGGATCAGTGCAGCCTCTGCTGTAAAGCGGAGCTTGTACCGGTCCATCAGGGTGAAGAGGGAGCTGAGCCGGAAGGCAAAGCTCTCACTTTACCAGTCGATTTACATTCCTACCCTCATGAGCTTTGGTTAGTGACCGAAAGAACAAGATAGCGAATACAAGCTGCTGAAATGAGCTTCTTTCGCAGGGTGGCAGGGCTCTCCCTTAGAGATTGGATGAGAAGTTCTGTCATCCAAGAGGAACTCAGAGTAGTGTGTTTGGGACATGGCCAACTGGGAAGAAACCCCGAGGTCAACCCAGAACATGCTGGAGGGACTATGTCTCTCGGCTGGTCTGGGAACGACTTGGCATCCCCCAGAAGAGCTGGAGGAAGTGGCTGGGGAAAGGGACGTCTGGACCTCACTGCTTAGGCTGCTGCTCCCGTGACCCGACCCCGAAACAAACGGATGAAGATGAAGAGGTTACACGCTATGAAGGACTTTGATAATGTACTTACTGTGTTCTGTACTGCACAGCGGTAGAGACATAAATACTGTCCCTGAGAATTCTGAAGCAAAACCCTGATAGGTAATCTGCCTCCGTAAGAAACCACACCATCAGCCCCATCACTGTCATCCTCAGAGTCTGAACCTGAAATACTCGACACATCACCTGTTCAAAATGCACAAAACACAAAATTAGACAGACCTTCACAAAACACCAACCTTTAAACATGCATTTCTGTTTATCAATTTAAATCTTTCAAAAAAAAATCCATATCTGGATTTTTTCCATATCAGAAAAAATAGACCCGACAGAGAATGAAAATTCAAATCAATTACATAAAAATACTGGCCAAAAATCACTCAGATGGA
>JAOUQZ010087372.1:0-2500 GCA_028564935.1 Neosilurus hyrtlii
CTGATCCAGAACGCAGCTGCACGGCTTGTTTTCAACCTTCCAAAATTTTCCCACACCACTCCACTGCTACGATCTCTTCATCGGCTTCCTGTAGCTGCTCGCATTAAATTTAAAACTGTAATGCTTGCCTACAGAGCCAAAAATAGACCCACACCCTCCTACCTCAAAGCACTTATCACACCCCACACAGCACCATGTTCTCTGAGATCCTCTTGCACTGCTCGACTGGTCCCTCCTTCTACCAAGGGACAAGGAGAAAATGCATCTAAACTCTTCTCTGTTCTGGCTCCAAGGTGGTGGAATGAACTTCCTCTGAATCTTTGGACGGCTGAGTCACATCTTCAAATGACGGCTGAAAACCTAACTTTCTCGGCAGTACTTAGATTAGCACTATGTTTTTTACACACACAAAAAAAACAAAAACAAAAACAAAAACCTGCACACAGCACCTATCCACTGAGTTTTTGACTGATGGTATACTTAGTCTGTGTCCTGACAAACCAGTATAAGAATATATTCACTGATAGAGACTTTAAAGCACTTCTGTAAGTCGCTCTGGATAAGAGTGTCTGTTAAATGCTGTAAATCAGGCCCGGACTGGCCGTCGAGAGCAGTGGGACTATTCCCGGTGGCCTGGGCTCTTAAGTGGCCTAACTGGAAAAAAAAAACAATAAAAAGTTAAAAAGAATCATGGCGAACTTCATTGGTGCAGCTGATTGGGCGTGTCTTTTATCTGAAGATAACATGATGATCACTGGTTAAGATTCTCCATCAGCCCTTTTCTGTGGCTGTAATAATGAGCTGGTAGCTTCTACTTCCTGTCTAAACTTCATTCTATTGTAAATGTTGCACTGGTTTGTTGTTTTATTATTAAACCTCACATCAGCCCAAACACAGAACTACAAATGAATCTGCTAACCGTTTATATACACCAGGTCATATTTGGGGTTTCCTGGTATAACCTTGATAAAATTAAAGAATAATTTGTTTTGTATTGAACGGACATGTGGATATTTTAATACTTTGGCTGCTTGGCTATAACAGTCTGTCCTCATATACTGTCCACATCTGTCCCTGTCCAACACACAAGTAGTTGCACATCTGTGAGAGTGAAGAACATCTCATGAGTCCAGGTGAAATGTTGATGAGGGAACTTTTGATTTAATCAGTTTATCAGTGTGTTTATCTGGTTTTACTATAAATTATATGATTGCAACTTTTTATCATTGCTGTTTGATGTCTGAGGTTTATGTTCACAAATCCATATGAAATATGTGCTTGTGTGTGTGTGTGTGTGTGTGTGTGTGTGTGTGTTTGTGCTGCAAATCTGGATATAATGCAGGTGCTTCAGAGGGAGGACACTCCGCTAGCAGTAAAGAGTAACTCATTTCTCATTTGATCATTAAATTGTATATTTAAATAAAGGTGTACGGGGACGATCACAAACAAATATTCACTTTTCTCTTCACACTGTTATGGAATTGCTTGTTTTACGTCATGAAATATTAGGTGGGTTCTGCTGAACCAAACATGGCTCTACCGGTGGACTGAAACAGTTTGGGAACCCTTGATAAGGTTGGACAGTGTCTTTTGACTTTTGAAAATGACTTTTTCATTTTCTATTAAATTTATTATCGTAATCTGGCATAGAAAAAAATTACAGAAAAATAAAAGTCATGTTGTTTAGCTCATCAGTACAGGAATCCTGTTGTGCTGTTGTACTGAATATTTGGATGAGTGGGGAGTGAAAAGCACTGAACTGGTGGCTTTCTTGTTTTGTGTTCGTGGCTGTTAAATATAAATTTGATTTGAATTCGAAATACAATAAAGGGCTTTTGACGATTACTTATCCCGGTCTGACTTTTTGTCCCTTTTTGGCCCTGCTGTAAATGTAAATGTCCTGGGTTCGATTCTTGAGCTCGGGGCGTTATCGTTTGGAGTTTGCATGCTCTCTCTGTGCTTGTGTCGGTTTCCTCCAGGTACTCTGGTTTCCTCCCACAGTCCAAGAGCATGCACAGTAGGCTAATCGGCTGTTCCAAATTGCCCCTAGGTGTGAGTGTGAATGGTTGTATGTGTGTTGGCCCTGCGATGGTCTGGTGAGCTGTTCAGGGTGTACCCTACCCTCACCCATAGTCGGCTGAGATGGGCGCCACGACCCTAATTAGGATCAAGCAACTTAGAAAATGAATGAATGAATGTATCCAAAACACTACTGCTACCAAGCAGAACTCTCCTATTTTATGTAATTGTTAGCATGCCTTTCGCTAGATTTTTAGTGGCTAGAGTTTTATGCTAGCTTCATGAGTTAACCAGAATAATGTTGTTAGCCCAATGGTGGATTTTATTTTATATATGAATATATATATATATATATATATATTTTTTTTTTTGCAGTCCACTGAATGCTGAAAAGGCTCCTCGGATCCTATTTTTCCACCTTCTGATTCATTCACACATTCATTTATTCGCTGAATTACTTCATCCTACTTGGGACTCAAAC
>JAOUQZ010087372.1:7500-16721 GCA_028564935.1 Neosilurus hyrtlii
TATAAATAATCCTCTGCTTATCCTGTCTGGACATTTAGGATTCAGAGCTGGCCATAAATATGTTCAAGCGTTAAAAAGCCTCCTCAGGCCCTGGCCAGAGGGTCACGAGAGGCCACAAGCTGCGGACATGAGCGAGAGCGGAGAGATACAAAGGTGAGAGCACAGAGAGGACAGACGGGGAAGCGTCTGGAACACGTGTGGAACGTGACCAGGGGTTTCAGGAAAGCCCAATGTGAGAAGTGCTGGCTGGGGCACAGGGGGGGGAACCGCAAAGTCCCCATCACCCAACCATCCTACAATGGCTTCCTTTATTTAAATAATACATGAGGTATATATACAATATATATATATATATATATATGTATTCTTGACTTCTTACCCTCTCACCCTCTCTCTCTCTCGTTCTCTAGATACATTTCCTGACGTGGTAGTGGTGGTTTAGTGGTTAAGGCTGAGACTTACTGATCAGACACACACAACCATTAATTAATCCTAATTAGGATCGCAGGGAGGCTGGCGCCCATCTCAGCCAACTCTGAGCAAAGGCTGGGTACACCCAGTACAGCTCGCCAGACCATTGCAGGGCCAACACACACACAACCATTCACACTCACACCTTGCGGCAATTTGTGTGCATGTCTTTGGACTATAGGAGGAAACCAGAGTATCCAGAGGAAACCCACACAAGCTAGAGGAGAACACCCAAACGCCACAAAGAAATGCACTAGCCTAGGACTCGGACCGAGTACCTTCTCGCTGTGAGGTGGACGTGCTTACCCCTTTGCCACGGTGCCGCCCCCTATTAACACACTTGACTAGCTCAATAGCTTGCTGTATGTTATTATATGAGTGTTTCTAACTACCACCCATCCTTCAGGTCTCTAAAGTTCAGAGTGGAAAAGCAGATTCCTGCTCATGTTTGCCTATTGAGTTAGCGCACCATCTGATTGTTTGTCCGCCCCAGTTCTGAATAATGTCGCTCTCTGTTTCTTTCTTCAAAACAACAGTATGACTCATTAAGAATTTCTCCTCTTTTATCCACCCAGCTCATTACACAGCCCCAGGTTTGCGCAACCACAGCCATTTTCAGCATGGTGTTCCTCCGACGGGCCCGCTAGCACGGACGACACTGGCTCCCAGCACTTTCCTGCATTCCTTTCAGCCTCTCCGCAACACCGCTATTGCTTTTAGATGGGTTCTCTGGAGAGCAACTGTGATTTCCACATTTAGGAAAAAAAGGGGTTTTTATTTTTTTTCCTTCGCTTCCCGTTTCATAACTCTGTCCTCACTCCAGTGTTTTTGTGATGAGCAACACATTTCTGGGTTCTTTCCCCAGCCTTGAAATCCCAGATCGCTGATATGGGCAGGTGTTTCAATCACGCCGTTCCCGAAACATCTCGCTGTCCATTTTAGCTTTTTCCTGTGAGGTGCACTTAAATAACTCACGCTACATCGTTCACTCCGCACCTCTCCATTTCCTCGTCTGTCCTTCAGCCTTTTCCTCTGCTGCTCCACCCGAAATACCTGATCTTTAACCCAGACCTGCCTTTCTATTGTACAAACACCACACCCTCACATCCTCCACCTTTACTTACGCTAATAAGCTTTCTGTATAGAGCCTACAAAACAATATTCTTCTTCTTTTTATTATTATTATAATTATTATTAAACTACATACCACACATGCTCTGAGAAACACTCTTTAAGCCATCCACCTCTTTTCATTCCTCTGTCTCACCTGCTCTGAGTTACTTTTTTATCCCTCTCTTTCATCCCAATGGCTTCTAGTGAACACTCGCACCCGCTCAGTTGGTAAACATCCCAAGGTCATTATATCTTCAATAAATCCACCATCCACTGCTTTTTCTCTCTATCTTTCGTTTCCAGCCCTCCATCCTCCCGTTAGAACCCACTCATTTAGTTTAATTACTCCTACATCCTACTTTTAAGTTAGATTCACGAATCTTGGTAAATTGAGAATACAGAAGCAAAGCGCCGAACTGCGTTCATAATAACAACACTCGTCTTTCTCAGGTTTTTGTTCTTTTATTCATCACTCCATCCTTTCATAACTATCCACTGATTTTGCATCAACTTTTAAAGGAAAAGTGACAAACTTTATCTACAGAACAACCTTCCTCAATACATCCTTCCTTCTAGACATCAAACTATCCATCCACCCATTCACACACACACACACACACACACACACACACACACACACACACACACACACAAACACACACACATATATATATATATCCATCTATCAATCCACCTATCCATCCATACATCTTTCCATCCACAAATCCATCTATCCATCCAACTAGCCATTCATATATATATATATATAAATCCATCCATCCATCAACCCACCTATCCATCTTTCATCATTGTACAACCATCAATCCACATATAAATCCATCTAGCCATCCATCAATCCACCTATACATCCATCAATTCTTCAATCCATCCATCTTTCCATCCATCCATATATAAATCCACCTATCCATCCATCCACCTTTCCATCTATCCATCCATATATAAATCCACCTATCCATCCGCCTCTCTATCCATCTATCAATCCATCCATCATCTATATATCCACCTATTCACCCATCTATACATCATCTATCCATTCATTCATCCATCCATCATCTATTAATCAACCAATCCATCCATCCATTTTTCATTTATCTCTTTCTCCCTCATTCTATCTATCTATTTGTTTGTCATGTTTCACTTTTTCCAGGCCCTCACCAAATTCCTCCCACACCCGAGCTTTTGCATTGGCGACAGCCCGGGCTGCAGCATGTTTGGCCTGGCGGTACCCGTCCACTGCCTCGGAAGTCCCACTGGCCAAAAGGGCCTAATAGTTCTCCTTCAGGTGTCTTTCACCTGGTTCAGGGGTTGCTTCCACAACAGGCATTGATGACCTTCCGGCCACAGCTCTGGGCTGCCGACTCAATAATGCAGGCATGGAATATGGCCCATTCGGACTCTATGTCCCTGGCCCTGGCCTCCATTCTCTCAAGAAGGGTGGTTCCAGAACCCAAGCTATATGTTGAGGTGAGCCCAACTATATCTAATCAGTATCTCTCAACCTTGCATCAGCTCAGGCTTCTTCCCCGCCAGAGAGGTGACATTCCATGTCCCAAGAGCCAGAGTCAGTAGCTGAGGATCAGTCTGGCAGAACCCACGCCTTCAGCTGCTACCCAGCTCACATTGCACTCGACCCCTATTGCCCCTCCCACAGGTGGTGGGTATATGGGAGGAAGGACCCATGTCTCCTCTTCGGGCTGGGCCCGGCTGAGCTCCATGGGCAGACGCCCTCCTCCAGGCCTCGGGGGGGGGGGACCCCGGTAACCTGCATACGGGCAAGGGAAACTGTGTCCTTGAAGTATTTGTGCTTATAGAGGTCTTGTGAGCCACCCTTAGTCTGGACCTTCACCTAGGACCGGTTTGCCTTGGGTGACCCTACCAGGGGCATAATGCCCCCGACAACACAGCTCCCAGGATCATTAGGACACGCAAACCCCTCCACCACGATAAGGTGGCGATTCAAGGAGAGGTTCTTTATGTTTTTTTTCATTCAGGCTTGCTCGCTCTATCTATCTATCTATCTATCTATCTATCTATCTATCCATCCTACCATCCATCCATGGCATTTTTCCAATCTCTTTCTTCCATCTAATCATTCTATCCATCACACTATAATCCACTCTGCCTGCCTACCTGTGGAATGACGTTCCCTCAGTTTCTCACTCAAACTTTACGTTGTACCTGTAGTTACTTTCTATTTCCTGTCTGACAAAAAAAAAATGGAGCAAAAACGTACAACTGTGGTTTTTATTGCAACCCGTCATACACCACCTCTCGTTAACGGTGTGGAGGGACAGAAAAGAAACATAACTCTGCAGAGATCTCTCCATTTCTTTAGGGCCTCTGGTGAGTGTAAATAGTCAGAGAATAAAGCTTGCTTCACCTCTTAACACACACACACACACACACACACACATGCATTCACACACGCACTCATTCACACACACGCACGCACACGTGCGCACACACATGCATTCACACACGTGCATACAAACACACACAAACACACACACACACACACACACGCATGTACGCACAGGCACACACATGCATACACACACAGACCTGTGGGTGTCGATCAGAGATCAGCTGGAGCAGTCGGAGTATGTGCTGTCTGCTCATCTGGTCCAGCTCAGGAATCATACGTACCAGGTCCTGGATTTGTTCATGGATTGGATCTGGTTCTAGAGGGTACACGGAGGGAAGAACCCTCAGCAACATGCTGTTACCTAGCAATCAAAAACAACAAAGCATCAATACATCACAGAAAAATGAATAAATAAATATATATGTATCATTATCTCTTTTGTCATCCTTATAGAGTCTTCTTCTTTGCTATTCATTTATCCCAGGCATGTGCAGGTTTTCATGCATCTCAGAACATCTCAAAGCAGCACAAAGCAGCAGAATGTCCGGCGGTGAGCAAATTTTTCAATTGTTCGCCTCCGTTCACATGCATTTCTTGTCCATTTGTCACTTTGTGAATGTGTCACTTGACAGGTGAGGTTTGTTCAATCTGACGCATGCACATAAACTAGTGGGCAGAGGCGTCCGCTGGCTGTGCAGCTGTTGTGCACTGGGTGTGCGTTTTGTTCAGAACTCATGCGCTCCTTGAATAATCATTCATTCATTCATTCATTTATTTTTCTGAACTGCTTATTCCTAATCAGGGTCGCGGGGAGGCTGGTGGCAATCTCAGCCGACTCTGGGCGAGGGCGGGGTACACCCTGAACAGCTCACCAGGCCATCGCAGGGCATTAAATAATCACAAGAATATAAATAGAGAAAAACAAAAGCAAAGGAAAAAAAGAAATGAGAAAGCTTCACCCCAAACCCAAACCACAGCACTTCAGCTTTTCTAGCCAAATGCGTCCATCAACTCCTCCTCATCTGGGAACGATCCTCAGCTTCCTATAGGTGACTCTGGGCATAAAAACAAGCTCTGTACACAATACATTTCCACTGGAGCTGGCAAAAATAACAAACATGTGTGGGAACAGGAAGGCCATAGAGCCGTTACAGCTGGAGCATCCAGAGGGTGAAGTCTGGCCGAATAAGGAAGAGAGGGATGAATTAGCTACCTCATGAACATGAACAGAATGGTTTCAATTTATGGTTTAAATTCCTATGAATCAGTTCTGTCACAGTGAATAAAGGTGTGGTGCCTTGGTCTTTCGCATATTCAAGAACATGACCCAGTGGAAGCAGCACTCAAGGATGTTGGATAAACACAGACCAGCGACCTGAGCCTTCGGAGGACTCTCGGTGTATAAGCTGAAACAGATTTGGTAATCCGTTTAATGGAAAAAAGACTCATCTGCTCATCTTCAGTCGGCACTCAGGGCTTCCGTGATCAATGTGTTGGGTCTGGAGCCCAGTGGTCCCTGGACAGACTTCAAATCCAACCTTATCGGGACCTCAATACAGTCTGGAAGGGATTCCTGTACATTGTAGGGCACTACACTCATCCACACACTCGTTCATGCTTGGGGCAAATCGAAGTCACCTGGGAGGTGTGATGAAACCAGAGAAAAAGGAACAACTCACATAATTCCGAGGTGAACATACAAAACAGTACAAGCAGTAACCTGAGCACAGCGGAGGTCTGAGAAAGCAATACTGTCCTGTGAAGCCAAAGCCAGTATTGGTTCATCGTAAATGCTTTATCCTGGTTAGGGTCATAGTGGACCTGGTGAGTATCCCAGGACACGAGGCAGCAACACACTGGATCACACACCAACTGGAACGCCATGGAACACTCACACCTAGGAGTAATTAATTTTGTCCAATCCACTTTTTGGTATGGTCTTTGGAGAGAGATTAAGAACCTGGAAGAAACTAACATGGACACAGGAAGAACACCTTAAACTCCAACTCATGACTGAATCAAGGACATGGTGCTGTGTGACTGCAATATCTGCTACCACACTATTGGGCTAGGGGGAGCCAGGGCTATCTCAAGGCTACCCTGGGCTTGTAGCCTGGTGCTTTATGCCTCAAGTCCATTTATGTTTCTATTATCACACCTATGATTCCGCAGTATCCCCGTCTATAATCCCTGTTGCGAGAAAGACCAACCCAACAGCATAACATAATTTATCAAAATAAAAGGTGCAGCAGCATTTATATCAAATACTCATCACAGCAAACAAGAGTGTTTTCTTAACGAATCATTTATTTAAAGCGTCCATCACAGCAAACAAATACAGGTACTTACCCTGGGTTTACATCAGGGCCTGATGTCAGCAATCTCTATCATGATGAGCATAGCGGGTCATGAGGTTGAATCGTGATGATCTTGAGGGAACTTGGTGGATTCGTGATGATCATACTGATTGTGGCAAAATGTTTGTCAAAAATTTTGCCAATATTATTTCGATGTATTACAATTTGATACCAATCATGAATGTGGGGAGCGTGACAGAGTGCAGTAGAGCTTAACAGACCTTAACAGAGCGTGACAGACCTTGATGAGCCATCGTAGGGGATCTTAATGAACTTGGCTACATGATTTCTTCAAGTTTCATCTTTTTATACCACAATTGTGCTCCAAGTGTGCTGCACGCACATGGCGCTCCACGCTTTTTTTGAATCGTGGATATTATGCCCCAGTGTAAACCCAGGGTTATGCAACTGTTTACATGGAGAGTTTATATATAACACAAAAGCCAGTCCATGCTAACTACAGCATTTTTGCTGCTTAACTAGAACAATAAATTAATATGAATAGTATAAACCCCACCTTCCACCTTTACAGACTGTCTGAAAGGTCAGATATGATACCCATTTTTAGACCTTTATTTTTTTATTTCCGATACCAGTGAAGCATCAAAGTACGATTCTTCATTTAAAAAGACTCCCCAGTTCATTAGGAAGCTGTTTCTCCACTTCTCCCTGGAATGCTGATTTTGAGCATGCGCTGGAGGTCCTGTTTGGCTTCCTCCTCCTATTTACAGCCTTTCGGAGTTCTGTACCTGCACTGCTCAGATTGGCTGCTTGAAGACTCCATGCTCAGTGTGCTGGGAGGCAGACCGGGTTAGTGGAGATACTGTTGTGCATGGGGTGGATTGGTGGTTGTGGGGTAAAGCCAGTTAATCGGAAGGCTCAGCATACTGTGACACACTAGTGTGGCCCCCCCCAAAAAAGGCAAAAACCTTTTCAAACAGCCCAGAGAGAAAACCTAAACATGTGCCAACCTTTTTATTTGACATGTTAGCATTGTCTAAGACGGCTGTTCAACATGTTTGGGTCAAAATTTGGGAAAAATACATAATATCTCCTTTTTAAGCAAGAGTTTGCTTCGTCTGGCCTATGGATAATCGTCAGGCCAAATTTTACAGGCTTTTAGCACTGAAGTAGCCCAGAGAAGGCACAGTCAAACCCCGGAAGTGGAAATGGAAATAGCTTTGGTTCACTTGGCTTTAGCTTGATGGTCAGATCACAGCTCATGCTACCTTCTGAACCATTACACCTCCGAAACCTGGAGTATCATTATTCTTCTTTAGTATGAGCTTTAATCTGGTCAGGATTGTGTAGAATAGATGGAATACATCCTGCATGAAACACTAGTCCATCATAGGGCACAAACAAATATAATCACACCAAGTCACTAATTAGAGCAGCAAATCTGTTTACGGTCATGTTTATAGAGGTTGGAGGAAACCCCTAGGAGAACATACAAACTTCACATAGACTCCACAGCTGGAGCCATGAGGCAGCAGCGCTACCCACTGTGCCCAAACCTGGAACTTATTTTCCAAAATACATTCTGACAGGCTATCAAATAACTTCATACTCCGGGAACAGCCTGGTCTCTTGCGTAACATGTATTGCTCAAAAGAAGTCAAAGTATGGACCTCCCGTAAGAACTCCTACTATATCTATGTGCTGGCAATCCATCTGAGAGTTGATGAGATTGACTGCATTGCAAGAAAAGCCAAACATCACCTCCGGTGCCCATCTGATTGTTAAACTCTACTAACACACAGAAAACCTGATGACGGATTGCTGATCCAACATGAACATCAAGCCAACAACCAAATACGGTTAAAACAGATATGAATAAACACCCTGATGAATACAAAACTCTGACATTCAATACCAGCAAATTTGACAAGCCTGGAATGAGTAACGCAAAAAGTTTTTTGTTTATAAGGTGGCGTCACACTTCTGATTCAAAGATATTACTCGAAAACTGGTTTCAAACCAGTGGGCCAAGGTGTAGCTAAAAACACTTCACATCATGCCAACAATTGTCAATAGCCAATATTGTCCAATAATCAGCGACAGAGGGGTGCGATGAATCCATGGCATGTACTGTTAGCAACTCAAAGAATGTCACAGCATAGGAGCACAAGGTATTTTATTCTTCTAAAGCCTGGTATACACGATACGATTTCGGGCTGTCTCAGATGAAAGATGGCGAATGTGACACGATCGTGGCGATTTCTTTTCTATTCTGAGATATATGTACAATATATTCATATAAACTAATCAATTTTTAAAAATGGTTTTATTTTAACATGAACACAGAGAAGGAGAGCAAACGTGTTTCTTGAATAAAACCGATTTTTGAGAACACTGCGTGGGGCACCAGTACGATATGAAATTTATGATGCCACTAAAGTAAAAAGAAATCTAATTCCAACCCGATAAACAATTACACAGAGTCATTCATTCATTCATTCATTTGCCAAAATGCTTAATCCTACCGTGGTCAAGGGGCCCACTCCGGGCGAAAGTGGGGTACACCCCTGCCAGACCATCACAGGGCCAGCACACACAGATTCGCATTCATACTCACACCTAGGGAAAATATGAAACAGCCAATTAGCCTAAATGCTCATGACATGAACTGTGGGAGGAAACCAGAGTAGCCAGAGGAAACCAACACAAGCTCAGGAATAATGCAAACTCACAGAAGTGCCCTAGCCGAGCTCAGCACTCTTACACAGGTCCTATAGGACACCTAACAACCCCCCCCCCCCTCTTCTGTGTTTTGCTGAGGTAGTCAAGTCAAGTCAAGTCAGTTTTATTTGTATTGCGCTTTTTACAATTGACATTGTCACAAAGCAGCTTTACATAGTAAATGAAATTAAGGAGGAATCTAAACATTTTCT
>JAOUQZ010087382.1:0-16721 GCA_028564935.1 Neosilurus hyrtlii
GTCGAAGTAGAGCTAAATATATTGTATGTGGGAAAAAATAACAGTACTACAATTTCATCCCGACAAGCCTGTTTCGTTGAAAATCACTGAAAATCCCCTGATGAGTGGGCAACCACGAAACAGGATTGTCGGGATGAAATTGTAGTACTGTTATTTTTTCTCACATACAATACATATATATATATATATATATATATATATATATATATATATATATATATATAAATTCAGCCTCCCTACTTAATCATTAATGCTGCAAGCTGTGACAATGCCAGCTGTGACAAAAACATTTATTATAGTGTCCAAATCATTATACAGTGTTAACAATGCTGTAGAAAAAGTAATTTATTATGCACACTGTCACAAATTATAAATAATAATTGTTTTACAAAGGTGAGGTGCTGGATTTCCCTATCACATACTCAAATTAATTATTGATCATTAACAGCATCAACATGAATATTAAAACAGAAATTGTAATATCTTTGGAATGTGTGATCATATTTGTAATCCTGAAAAAGAGAGCTAAACAGTGAAGTCCTATCTAATGAAAAGTTCTATATTTAAATTTTCAATGATTATACCAATAAAAGAGCAACTGTATGATTTACTGCACTGTTTATTAATGGATGGTTTATGTGACTACTGTATGAGTGGTTTCTTTACTGAAGTGAGTGTATTATTTAAATATTTTTATTCGACTCTGTGTCCAAAGATTGCTTAATCTTGAACAGGGAACATTGTATTCCAGCAATAAACAAGGAGCTCGACCAGGTGGGGTTGAGCTAGGACCTTCAAGGTCGAGTTGATGTGATGTCATTTCGTGGAAGGAGCAATAGTTAAAAAGTGGGTCTTGATGGACCAATGAGAGATGACATAAATGGTGTCATTCTTCAGTAGGAAAGATTATTTTAAAAGAAGGGTTCTTGATGGACCAATCAAAATCAGTCCCAAAATTAGTCATGGGAGAGAGGAGGAACTTTGGGGAGCCAATCAGAGCTAGAGGATGGTAGACTAATCAGAGTGGAATGGGCAGGTCAAAGATCCTTTTTTTAGAGGAGGTCAAAGATCCTTTTTTGGAAGAATTTTTTTCTGTTTAAGTGATTGTATGATTTTCCTAAAGGCTAAATAAACACCTGAAAAATGAATTTGGATTTCTTGCATCGTGAGCTGTACATTTTTCACCATGACAGAGTTTCTAGTGTGAGAAACAGATGACTAACAGGTCCTTAATTGGCAGCTTCAAGATATAGTATCTACAAACCAACAGTATCAACTTCAGCAGTGAAGAGGCAACTCCTGGATTTGCAAAGAAAAAAAATCACGTCTGAGACTGTTCAATAAAAGGAAAAGCTTAAGATGGGCAAAAGAACACAAACATTAGAGAGAAGTTTTGAGGTCCCGCTGTAGGACTGTCAGGTCTGTCTATTTGATCTGCTATCTCCTCTCCCGTGTGTGTGTTTCTGATTACAGCCCTGATTACTGCCCTGATTATCCCACCTGTTCCACATTCCTGTCGGAGGATAAAAGGCCCGCTATTCCTTGTTACCGTACCAGATCGTCTTGTGCCGTCATAGAGAGAGGACGTATCTCAGTGTACGCACCACAATCCAGCCGAGATTTCATAGTAGTGTTCATGTACCACGTTAGCCATGCTCCTAATAAAGGATCCCTATTTGCACCTTATCTTTTTGTGTCTGTCCTGCATTTGGGGCTATCAGTTCATGGTACCAGCGTAACATTACGATCTGGCCAGACAATGACCCAGCGGACAGAGATCCGATCAGCCAAGTGCTAAAGTCACAGGAGCTACAGATCAAAGCCCATGAGACCCAACTGTCTACCATAGCCTCGGGAGTGCAGGAGCTTGCGGACCGCCAGGACCTGTTTCAGCAGGACGTGTGCGCGCAGGTGAATGTGATGAGCGTGCAGCTGAGCCAGATAACCGCGAGTCTGGAGCGACTGCTTTCACCTCCGCCAACCACGCCGGTTCTCGTTTGACCTCGTCTCATTCGCCTCGCCCCACCCGATATGTTTTCGGGAGAATCTGGGAAGTGCCGCACCTTTTAAGTTCAGTCTGAGCTGTACTTCCAGAATGATCCAGCTGCCTTCGCCTCCGAACAGGCTCAGGTGGTGTTCATGATCTCCCACCTCTCAAGAAGAGCGGCGGCATGGGCTACAGCGGAATGGGCTCGAGGCGCAGCGGTATGTCAAGCTTGCCAGGTATTTAAGAAACACTCAGCTGCATGTTCGATCACTCCTCACCGGCTCGCGAAGCTTCGAGGGCGATGCTCGGACTGAGACAAGGTTCTTGGAGGGTGTTCTCGGACTATGCCATCGATTTCCGCATTCTGGCCGCCGATAGCGGCTGGAATTCCGCGGCCATTAAGAACGCCTTCCTCAGCGGGCTCGGCGAGGAGTTCAAGGACCACCTCACCCCTCACAAAACTCTAGCAGGGTTTGAGGATCTAGTTGACCTGGCAATCCGTATAGATAACCAGCTTTAGGAGAGGAAGTCGGATCGGCGCCGAGCTGCTAGGGGGACCTTCGCGCGCCGAGAGTTTTGCCCTGGGTCACCGGTGTTTTCGCCGCCTAGCGCGGAGCTAGCAACCCGTTGATACAAGTCAAGCTCTACTTCCTATCATGAGGTTGTAGTATCAAAGATCAGGAATCACAGACCAAGACAAGGACTGGAAAAAAGAAAAAGATGAGACGAAAAAAAGATAAGCCACAGAAAGATTCTACTCATTCACGCTTCAGATGTGAAAGGCTGTACCATAAGCCAAAGCTAAGCAGCTCATGCTGGAATACACAACTAATTCAACGGGACCCACTGGACTCGAGACAATCAAATGGAGGTTACATGAAAATATACAGAGAAGAAAAGTGTAAAAAAAATCATTACGAAAGAAAGCACTTAGATTTGTTTTATTTACATTTTAAGGGCAGGTTCAATACAATACATGACACACAGCCAATGCAGGGTCATGAATCCTCAATAATAATCTATATTGATGGTTTTCGATGAGACCACGCATTATTCCAGCCAGGTGAAACTGAAAACAATGGGGAAAAAAGTTGCACTATTTCAGCCTATTTCACAGCTATAGGGCTTATTAAGTACTCCCTTATTCCACAATGCTCGGATTCTGAGAAAGCACATCTATTTGATGGCAAATGCTGGCCATATTTGCCTGACCATCGATTTATTGTCATATTGATCAATGAGGTCCTTTTTTGGGATGATGGGCCATTTCCTGGTTAATTTCGATTTACAGAGCATAATGTTGAGCTGTCAGTATTTTAAAAAGAGACACACAGCTGAAAATATTTGCCAGGTCTATGATGATGTTCTGTACAATTACAATATTCAGAACAAGGTTTCATTTATTGTAACGGACAATGCATCCAATATGATAAAGGCATTCACTCAGTTTCCACCAGTCTCTTGTTAACAGTGAAAGTGACAATGAGGAGGATGACACCTGTGATCTAGGAGTGGTCAATGTAGAAAAGGAGATTATGTACTTTCCACCAGAGAGACAATCCTGCTTTGCTCATAATCTCAAACTTGTAGTGTGTGATGCCTTAGATGACGCTGGCTCAATAAAAAGCCTTTTGGGCTAGGTCCCGAATCATTTTGCATTTTGCCATAAATCTACCCATGCTACAGATATCCTGGAGGGAATTAACAAACTTCAACCTGCTAATGTCACCCACCAGAATAGCCAGTTGAAGATGCTGAGGTCAGTTCTTAAAGTTCCAAATGATATCCTTGCTGAGCTCAACTGCCCAATTCAGCTATCAGCATATGAACTAAAAATCATTCAAGGTGTTAGAACCCTTTGAGGAATCACAGACTGCTGTCAGGCAGAGAAAACTGTCACATCATGCTTTGTTACTCCTTGTGTTAGAGGACTAAGACATGCAATCAAAGATGCAAAAATGACTGGGAACAAGAAGTTTGTTTCCACCTTACATACCTTACATGAGAGACGACTAGTAAAATTTGAGGACATGGAATGCTTTCAGATGGCTGCAATGTTTGATCCAAGATTTAAGCTAGACTGGTATAATGGTGAAGAACAGATCATAATCAAAAATCTCCTCACTGCAAAAGTTGAGTCTGTCTGTTCAAAAGTCAGTGCCACCTCTGACATTAGTACTCAAACAAGGAAATGCCCCAGACTCTTTTTCTACATGGAAACTCAAACAACTGCTGTCCCAATTGACACAGCTTCACATGAGCTCCCAGTTTACTCTAGCACACCATATTTGACTGAGGATGCCGATCCTTTATTATTTTGGAAAGAAAACCAAAACAGCTTCCCAAGCCTATCTGTACTTGCATGTAAATATCTGGCCATACCTGCTTCCTTTGCACGTGTTGAGAGGATATTTCGTGTTGCAGGGAAGATATTCAGACCAGAACAATGACAAAATATTTGAGGAACTGTTGACCATTAGCAACAATGTTACCCTGTAAAGTAGTTTAATAAATGATAATTGCATTTACCAAAATATTGTTTCATTTGATTACTTTGAAATGAAAATGTTGCTAATTATTCAACATTAAGGGAATGTATGATTAATGTTAGTGTCTGTACTTCCATTTGTAAGAAATATGTAGGTATTCTAACTGATATGTGATATGAATGAATTTATCTTCTCAATTCCAATGAATTCAATTCCACTTCCTGTAACTCTAATTAAAATTCAATTCAACATACTGTAGGGTGGAGTCAATTCAAATTTTAATTCAAATTCATTCACTGAATTGAATTAAATTCTGAAAATCTGAATTTTGCACAGTCCTGTTGTCCACTGCATCTGCCACAGGCAGATTTTTTTCTTTGTAGTGATGTTTTCTGCCTCTCTTGCTATCAGAAAAGATCACATGAGAATTTGAGACAGACTTATTGGACATGCTTGGGGAACATGTAAATGTTGGAAATTTCCAACAGCAGGGAGGATATGCATTTTTATTTTAGCCTCTTGCTATCTCAACTAATCTAAATTTTACTTTCTAATATCTAAAACATGTACATTTTCATTACTACAAACTGCATTTAACATCAAGACTATTCTTCTCGCTAAAATCGTGTGGACTTTAAGGATGAGATCTTGGAGTTCTCTTCACATTTATGCCTAAAATAGCTACAGGTTAATTTTTTAATTCTTTTTTGAGAGACACTACAATGCACTTAAAAGTCTCATTGGATATTTCTGTAAAGTTAAAAAGATTAATGTTATGCTAAGAGAAAAATTTGCATTTTATCTAACTTTAAAATAAATCACATTACAACAAGATTGTGATTATTGGTAAGAAAGAAATTGAGGTATACGACAGGAACAGGTGATTTCATGATGAAACAATGCAGTTTCTAGTTACTATGTGCTGGTCCCAGATTTTATTTGATGCTCACTAATGCCATTTTAAAATGTTAAAGTTTTTATTAATTATTAATAAATATTACACAGTTATATTTATTGTTTCATAATTATATTTTACATTGTGGCATAGTTGATGTACCATGTGACATAATTAACATTGCTGCTATCAAGGAAATTTATTTTATATTATGAATGCTCTTTGCGTCATTATTAGACTTTATATAAACAAACAGAACAAACGGCAATTTAGAAAGAATTCCTGGCAGAGTTATAATAATATATTTATATAAGCTCCATAGTATGTGTCACGCCCATGCCTGATGCGAGCTGCAATTCTCACGCCCACTGTATTAAGGACTCACCTGCACCTCCTCTCTGTCAGTGATTAGCGCCCCTATATAAACCTCCCGCTAGACACACTACAGTGTCTACACGTTGTTTTTCAGCTGATTCCTTCTAACACTTGGACTCCTCTACTCTCCTTCCTTGATCCAGTTTTCTCCCCTGATCCGTAATCAGCCTGCCTCAAGCGCCCCTTCCCGCAACGTCAGAATCCGGCTCCGCCAATGTGCCATCCGCCGAGAGGCTTTACTGATGAATGTTCTCTCTACGCTGTCTGGGGCATCCAGGACGCTCGTCAGTGCCGTTGGAGGCTCGAGCACCCCAGTCGACCAGCGCCACGCACTTGAGGTCGTGTACGGTGGCGATCGCCCCTGAGTCCCGGAGCGGCGCCTGAAGGGGGGGTTACTGTCACGCCAACACCTGATTCGCGCTGAGACTCTCACGCCCACGGTGTTAAGTACTCACCTGCACCTCATGTACGTCACTGATTAGCGCCCCTATATAAACCTCCCACTGGACATACTCCAGTGTATAGCCTCGTTGGAAGTACGTCAGTGTTTTTCAGCTGATTCCTTCTAGCGCTTGGACTCCTCTACTCTCCTCCCTTGATCCCGATTTCTCCTCTGAAACTTCTCTCGAAGGTTCACTCACTTCCTAGTTACGTTTATTGTTATTTCGTATCTATATGTTCGCCCCCCGTGGCAGGTTTCATTTTCAGTTCTTTATTCATTGTAGTTTCTGTGGCTCACGGAGTTTATTTTGGATTATTAAACCCACCTTATTTCACTCATATCCCTTGTCTCTGGGAGTCAATTCAAAACAGTATGCTTTACTGATATAGTCATGGTCAGTATAGTTCATTTCAAAAAATGCCTTGATATTTTAATATTATATCACAATACCTTCTCATTCGTCCTTTGCCAGAAGCAACCTGTGGTGAACACCACAGAGATAGGTGGCTGCAGGTACATACTGATAGATTGGATGTAGATGAAGAGCTGGCCACTCTGACTTGACTGAACCAGGGGAATCCATAGCACAGACACCACCACCAAGACCAGGATAAACACTCTGCTCACAAAAACACACAATATCTGTATAAATAACTACAGCATTCAATGGATATCCCTGAGATGAGTGAAAATAAACACTGAAAGCATAAAAAAAACAATAACTCAACAACAAATTTAGCTGATTCATAAGCTTAATCTGTGTGCTTTAAGTTCTATCTTGGATTTCTTCTCTACTGGTAAGGTAGGATTTTGACTTTTGTATTACTGTGATTCTTAGCTGGCTCTGTAGTCTTATTCTGGTGTTTAATTGTAATAGTGCAGTAGCTGTAGTTGTAGTAGTCCGTTGAAGTATATATTGAAGGTATCCTTTTGCATTTGCGGCAGTTAGCAAAACAATTTACTTTCTAAAACAGGTACTTTAAATAATTTGGTCATTTAACAGTATTCTTGCCTTTGTTGAATTAGGACTATGAGGTCTATGGTATTAAACACAAACCAGATTGCAGTCAAGTGCCTTAAACCCATTACTGTTCTCACTTCTATTGGACCCAAAAGATCTTACCAACAAGCTAGAGGTCGTACTCTCATTAACCTTATCTACCCTCCACTGCTGTCCCAATCTCAAACGAGTGTGGCTGGGAGAGGTGGTGGTACAGGTCTGCTCCGTCTTGGAGTTGGTGCTTCACACCACTCTCTCTGTCTCCTACTTTGAGTTTTATGCAGTAAAAGTCTCCTGTCCAATCATCCTCCTAATAATTGTCATTTATCACCCTCCTGGACTCCTAGGACACTTTTTAGAAAAAAATGGACATGTTCCTCAGCACTTTCCCCCCTGACAACACCCCTCTCACCCTTCTGAGAGACTTCAACCTTCCCTTTGACAAACTCCAGTCCTTTTGCCTTCTCCCTTTTCTTTTATTGCTTTTCTATAAATTTCAACAACTGCTCTCCCACCCACAAATGAGGGAATCTGCTAGATCTTGTTTTCTGCCATTCCTCCCCAATCACAGCCATTACTGCCACCCCACTATCTCTGACCACCACAGTTTTCTTCCCCCACTTATCAAAACCTCCACACTGTATCTCCTTAAATCTTCCAAATCCAGTCTCATTTTCCTCCCTACCTTTAGAATCTGCTACTGACACTTTCCTCTCGTCACTCTCTGCATCTATGAATCTCCTCTGCCTACTATCTACAAAACCCAAGAAGACGTCTTGCCTGCTCCTTGGCTTTCGGAGGTGCTGCAAAGCAATCGTAGACAACTCCGAGCAGCTCAGAGAAAGTGAAAGAGATGAAAGAGAAACTTGAATCAGATCTGGCTTCCTCCCATGCTCTCCTATCCACATTTTCATCTGGTGTGAGTTCTAAGATAGCCTTCTACAAGAAAAAGTGGTCTGTGATCTCTCCTTAAGTCACTGCACATAGCCTTGGAGTAACCATGGACAATCACCTGTCCTTCTCATATCACTAATCTTTCTTGACTATGTCAATTTCTCCTCTTTAACATCTGAAGGATCCATCCCACTCAGAAACTTGTACACTACTGCAACTCACTCCTGGAAGGTCTGCCTTTGAGCACAATTCAACCTCTGCAACTGATTCAGAATGGAGCTTTTTTTGTTTTCATCCTCCCCAAGTTTTCCTACACCTCTCTGCTGCTATGATCTCTCCATTGGCTTCCTGTTGCTGCCCGCATTAGATTCAAAACACTTATGCTTGCCAACAAAGACAAAAATGGACCTGCACTCTAAAGCATGTATCACACCCCACATTGCACTGCATTCTCTCAGATCCTTTAGCACTGCTAGACTGGTCCCTCCTTTTAACAAGGGACAAGGAAAGAATGCATCTAAACTTTTTGTTTTGACTCCAGGATGGTGTAACGAACTTCCTCTGCATGTCCGGCAGTACTTAGCACAATGTTTTACACACACACACACACACACACACACACACAAAACTAACAAAAAAAAAAAAAAAAAAAGACAACACCTGCCCACTGAGTTTTGACTCCTGGTATACTTAGTCTGTGTCCTGATGAACCAGTATAACAATGTATCCACTAATCATGACTTTAAAGCACTTCTGTAAGTCGCTGTGGATAAGAGCATCTGCTAAATGCTGTAATTGTATTTTTTTTTATTAATTAACACTTTTACGGAAATGGCTTTAGACTGGCTACTGATAGCTTTGTAGCCAATGCCAGGTAAACTGGGGATCCTGCATCAATATGACAAGTTGACCAAAGTGTTGCCCTGTTGGTTTCTTACATGTTCTTTGATGTCCTTCCCACATCATAAGGCATGCTGACATGTAGATTTACTAAATTACCCCTAGGTGTAAATGTGTGTGTGTGTGTGTGTGTGTGTGTAGACAAGGTCCACTCCAACAGAAAGGTATTCTGTTCTATGAGTTCTTCCACCCCACCTACAGTATTTGTGTGATAGGTTCTGAAATGACCATGACTCAAACCAGGAGGAAGTGGTTTATATTTTTCTAGACTTGAAATCAACAGAATCAAGTACCTGCCTACAATCATGAGTTCCCACTCTGAGGCAACACGTCGAAAATATCTCCATAAGTCCATGGTGAACAGAGTGCTGGAACTGTTAAAAATAGATGTCAGGGAAGACATAAGAGCAGCTATCATTACAGCCATCATCAGACCCCGCAGACCTATGGAAAACACATGCATGTGGCTATCAACCATCCCAATGGCAAAAAACTTTACATGAAGGATAAATTCATAATCAAAGAAAGGAAAAAACCTGAAGGAAGGAGTTCCATAACCAGTTTAGGATAGGCAATGTCCGAGCAGCCTACAGAATTTCCACAAACCTGCTCACACACCTTAGGGTCAGCACAGGCAACCTCATCTAGACCAAAAAATGACAAGAATACCCAGATATAATATATATATATATATATGCAGATCCATACATACAGTGGCACCTCGTAAGACGAGTGTCCCTTTATATTAGGAACTTGCGTAATGAGGGATGCTTATGGGTATTTTCTGCACTAAAAGACGAGTATGAGGATGCCCCATGCACAAGTAAGCAAAACAAGGAATGCTGGGTGAGTCAAATAGCATCTGTTTCTCATCATGTAAGCATCTGTTGTGAGTTTGTGCTTCTTGTTAATAATTACTACATTAAAAATGTAGTGAAAACTGTGTTACCATGGTGCCTAAAAAGTATATTGGAAAGAAGGACAGTAGCTAAAAGAAACGCAAAGAAAAGAATAACTATTGATTTAAAGAAAGAGAGAGACCCCCCTCCCATATATAATATAATTAGAAATATTTCGGGGCATTTTGGAGGGCTAGAAAGCATTAATGGGTTTTCTATTATTTCCTATGGGAAAATTCAGCTTGCTATAGGAGCATTTTGCTGTACTAGCTGGGTCCCAGAATGATTCAAACTCATCTTGCGAGGTGCAACTGTATGTATATATGTATGTGTGTATATTTACAATTAAAAAATTTTTTTTTTATAATGAGCACCTGTATAGAGGATACGACTGACCATGCCTGGCAGCAGCATCATGAAGAAGGGAAGCACTTTAAGGTAAGAAGCCAGCAAAGAGCCTCCTTTAGCATGCAGCAGGTTCTTAGCAGCCAGCGAGCGTTGTACTATAACCTGCACACACAATGTGAAAAGAAAATTCGTAAATTTATCAGTTGGAAGATTTTGTTTGATCTAGGAATCAGCAGCATGGTGGTGTAGTGGTTAGCATGTTAGCCTCACAGCAGAAAGTCCTTATGTTGGACTGGTGAGCTGCTCATGGTGCACCCCGCCTTTGCCCAGAGTAAGCTGCGATAGGCTCCAGCCTCCCTGTTTTCATTTTTGATTGTGTTAATTTTTGTCTCATTTTCAATTAAAGTCTGTTCCTTTCCCCTCTGACTTCTGTGCCTGTGTTTTCTACACTGTACATCTTAATAGATGAATGGACTTGAAGTAGACACAGCAAGTGTAAATGTTCTGGCTTCAGACTGATCATTTGCAGCAAGATCTACTCTTACTTCACCTGCACCTACAGCACCTGTAACCAGCTGTCCTAGTCCCCGTTTACTGTAACTGCTGGCAGCATGACTAAGTAACTTTGGCTGGGCAGAGTATGGAGAGAACTGTGCTTGCTTGGATACCAGTCTCTGCTCTGTCCCTTGAATTCTACTTCTTGAGACATCCCCAGAATCGAGTGGATCCACAAGTGGATTGGGTGTGGTAAGGGGAACACAAACTTGTGCCAAGCACCCCAATTATTTCAAGCACAAGCTGATGAGGGAGAAGCCAACTTACATGGCAGGTGACTGGTACTGGCTACCAAACTGGGAGCTTTACCTTTGGTAACCTTGTTGATGGGTCTTCCCTAATTTTTTTGGCCCATGTACGATTGAACATATTACTAATAATGTGAAACTGATATTATCCTCACACCTGGTTTTCCATGTTCCCCTGCTGATGTCAGCAGTTTAGTGACACCTTGACCATGGATATCTGGAACCAACACTTTCCGCTGTGGTAAAGGTTGGGAGCAGGCCTACACACAAGGGTTGTCAGCTTGAGGACTTCAGGGTGTACATGGCCTTTAGTATATCAAGGAAGCTTTATGGTCTCAAGAAGAGCAGTTGGGTCCCAGCCTGGAGCATCTTGAGCCAAGAGCTCAAAGTTTCACCAGGTTCATCCAGATCACCCTACTCCCTGTCTGATGTGCCGTCCCTGCCAAACACCTCAGCTGCATGCACATGCGTGGTACTTGGGGTGGTACTTTCACACATCCACTGCCTCTGCCAGAACTTTAAAAGTCAATGCCACCTGTCTTTGTTTATGTTAAGTATCTCTCACCGATCCTCCTGTCTGCTTATCTCTTATTAACACCATTGATCCTTAGTTAATGTGTCCATTTACCCCTGTGTTAAGTTTGTTAGCGTGTCTTCTTATAGTAATTCTATAGAGTAAGCCTGCTTTACTTTCATTTATTACAAAGTGTTATATAGTCCAAGCCTGATTGACGGTTGCTGATCTTTGCTTTGTTATTAGTGTAACCTTAGGTCTCATTTTTATTCATTTCAATTTAGTACAGTTGTATTGTTATAGCACTTTTTACAATTGACATTTTTTATCAAACCAGCTTTACATAGTAAACAAATTTGTTTAAGAATCAATTTATGATTTTGATGATGACTTTAAACACTTGTTTATAAATACTTTATGTCCCTAATAAACAAGCCTGTGGTGATGGTGGCAAGGAAAGACCTACTTAAAAGACATGATGAAGAAACCTTAAGAGAAACCTACTCCCACTGAGGTGACAGCAAATGAAAATACAAACCATTTTAAAAGAGCAGGCCTTATCATGTTATTGTTGCAGTTCATAACAGTATAATTAAAAATCAGTTTCATCTAAACAAACTACAAGCCCTCTGGAACAATGTCCTTTGGACATAATGCACATTGCCACATTTGACAAAAAACAATTACACGTGCTACTTAGCTGGGGCAGTGATGGCTCAGTAACTAAGGCTTTGGCTTGGTGATCCAAAAATCAGGTGTTCAAACCCCAGTACCACCAATCTGCCACTATTGGGCCCTTAAGCAAGTCCCCTAACATTCAATTGCTCAGTTGTACAAAATGATAAATGTAAGTCACGTTGGATAAATGTATCTTTCACATGCCGTAAATGTAAACCTCATACAAACTACAAAACACAGTGGAGGGGTCATGAATTGGGCTTGATTGAAAATCACAGAACCTTGGGGTCATTAAGTTGTCCATGAATTCCTAGAATATTCTATAGCCAAATATGACAACACCTGTCTGGCAGCTAAAGATTTGCCACACATTTATGATCACAACTGAGTAAGGTCTCAGCTAATATTTATTGTGCCTTGATATATAGAACCACAGAAGTGCAAGAGGGTGTACTTTCTTTCTACTGTAACTGTGTTTACATAAAGATTATGAAAGCATACAGTCCAAAATATATACATAAATAAGTAAATAAAATGATAAGAAGGAAACATATGTGTCATGCCTCTATGTGTCAGAAGTGAAGGCAGATGAAAAGATGCTTAATGTGTTTTTTGTAATGCAAGCAATCACAGTCCAAAACCAATGTCAGGCAGGCACTGGTGACATGAATAACATGATCCCTCAATGAAACATTATAAACTCACAGTCAAGGAACAGGCAGGAAGAGATTATGCTCAGGTGGACTTGGGAGTGAACTTGAGCTTGAGACCTGGTGTGAATGTTGCCATGAAATCTGGCATGTACCCTGGCGTGAACCTGGACGTGGGCTCTGGCTTGAGCTCAGGTGTGCTCTTGGGCATCTTTTCAGGCATGCTGTCTGGTATGGACTCTTACACCCATTCAGGTACTGGGTTAGAAATTGCTTCAAGAACGTCCACTGGAGTCTCCTCTGAAATGGTTATTTGGTCATGCACTCAGTTGCTGTCATGCAGTTGCAGTCATGCTTCAGTTATCAACAAAAATCATTGTTAGAAGCATGCTTGCAACATCAACATTACCTTTTTATCATTCAGCAAAGATTCCACATAAAGCAAACATTCTTTATTAGGCAAAGACTCGTTATTAGCTAATTAGTCATTCCTACACAAAGGTGCATTAACAATAAAAGTCATTGTTAACTGCAGATTCATAGACAAACATAAGTTAAACTTAATCAACAACATAAAGCTCAGTTTGTTCCAAGAATTCAAGACAATTCAAAGGTCATAGGCCTTTGGTGTGTTCTTACATTTACATTTATGGCATTTGGTAGAACTCAGCTAAGTCGTCAAGGGTTAGGGGTCTTGCTCAAGAGCCCAATAGTGGCAGCTTAGTGGTACTGTGGCTTGAATACCTGACCATCTGATTTGTGATTCAAAGCCAAAGATTTAACCACTGAGCTGAACTCTGGGTTGGAGGCCACCCTGTTTGCCTCTGGCAAGAAAACCTGGGTTGAATGCTGCCAATCGACCTCCAGCAGGCACAGAACAGAACATGGGCCAAGCTCCCCTTACAGTGTACAAGGTACACCCAGGACAATGTTTGTAAACGGACTCAGAGAAGATCTGCAAAGACTGGTTAAAAAGCATTGTGTCATGATTGACTCCTGCATGCTGGATCTGGCTGTTCAGTATGCCAAGTATTGTAAGAAGCTCCAGGAAAAGAGACAAGAAAAGACACAGAAGAAAAGAGACCTGGAAGCACACCAAGCTCACCTCACTATTATGAATACTGTGGCTGGACAGAATGGGCAACAGAGAAATGGAAAAAGCAGAGGAAGAGGACAGGGTGGAGGACTTTGCGGACCAAAATGCACTGCTAAAGAATTGAAAAAAAAAAAAAACGTGTGGTGAAGCCCACCAGTAAGAAGAAGAGTTTGAAACAGCTGATTGAAGTGAGGTGACACACAGGGGGAATGAACTGGCGACAGGTAGGATCCATCCATTTTCTCTATTAAAGAACCATGCTTGGGGGGCGCTCTTGAGCAAGACATGGAGTAGGAAGCAATTTTCAGAGCTCCTGCAGAATCAACAGTATTTTTCTAAAAAACATGAGACGGAGTAACATCAGGATAGCAGGTATAGAAGAGCTACTGAACTCCAGCTCTCCAAAAGCAGTCGCTAAAGTTCTCAGAGAAGTCCTACAGCTGGACCGGGATATAAAGGTGGACTGCACACATCGTGCTTTGGCCACCAGGAATTTGGGAGACCGGGAGAAGCCCTGAGTGATCATCGCAAAGCTACACTACGATGATGATGCTGTGGAGATCCTACGGAAAGCCCGGGATAAAGCCCTACTGTCCTACAATGGACACCGGATTGTAAATATTCCCCAAGTACAACTTCCGGGGAGCAACGAAACCGGATGGCAGCATAAATAATCTCTCCCGGTCGGTCGGAGTTTATTCCTCAATTTAAATATAGATACTCTCTAAACTTTGTATCAAATAAAGATGGAGGGGGAAAAACATAAGAAGGGCAAGGGTAAACAACCCGGGAAAGTGGAGCGAGGTGACAAATCGGCGACAGAAGAGGCCATAGTCGAGGAACACGGAGATGGTAATGGCGGACAAGGACAACATACTGAGTTAGCAGCAGTGGACATGGAAGCTAGCATCGCCACCATCTGCACAGAGATAAAGACTATGGTCACGGAGATGAATTCTGAGCTGGGTAATTTTCGGAACAGCATCAAAGAGGATTTGAAAAGGGAGATAGCTGACATAAGGGAGGAAATTCAACATAAGCTAGGTGAGCTAGCAACCGATCTTAAAGCTAATACCGAAAGAGTCTGCGAAGCAGAGGGCCGCATAGCTGACATAGAGGAGTGGACCGTGGATTTTAAAGAGGCGCTGAGTCAGTCACTGCAAGCTCAGGATAGATTATGGACGAATCTAACAGACCTGGAGGCCCATTCGAGGTGAAATAATATACGCATTTATGGCATTCCAGAGGGAGCTGAGGAAAACAACATCCAGCTACTTGTTGATAATATTATCAAAAAAGAGATGGCGTCTCTCGCGGAATCTGAACTTGGAATACAACGGTGTCACAGAGCACTCGGCCCGAAACCCCCAAAAGAGGCACAACCCAGGTCGGTGGTGGTCTACTTCGAGGAGTTCAAAACAAAAGAACAGGTGCTGCATTCTGCATAGAAAAAGAGGGAGATTTACTATGGAGACAGGAGGATTTATTTTGGCCATGACTATCCTGCAGAAACGCTGGCAAAAAGAAAGGAGTATACGCAAATTAGGAGATTTCTACGGGAAAAAGGAATACGGTTCCAGACACCACCGCCAGCTATGACAGGATTAAGGAAAGGCTATGAGGTTTTCAGCGGCGCATTAAAAAAAGTGACACTGAGTAACACCGGGTCTGGGGGATGGAGCTGCACTGGAAATGCTAGCAGCTGTCTGGGGGCAAAAATGATGTCACCTGCTGTATCTTGCGGCTGCCCCTCCCAATTAAGGCTGGGCCTCATTTGGTTTTGTTCTCTCTTTTTCACTTTAATTTAATACACGACTACCAGGCCCTAATCCTATACAGGGCTAAACTTTTGGTTTATTATTGAGGGGTATCGCCTTTAGCCCATAGAATGAATATAGCTTACCGACACTTACGGGTAAGAGTCCAGTTTATAACGAACTTAGTGCACAAATACACCCTTGGAGTGGGGATATTATAGGTTGCACTGAGGGGGGCTTTGGTAGTTCAACAAACTACTCCCCCCACTGTAAGAAGTGTTGTATTACTTCCAAATGGAGTTCTTTTATCTTTTGGCCTGTATTATCTGAAAATGTTCTGAGTTTACAGTTCAAAAGCAGTTCAAGTTTGGTCACCAGTTACAGGTTGTTTACTTAAGTGTGTTGACTGTGGATATAAATGCAGTGTCAGAAATATAGGGTAGTTACCCTTAATGTAAATGGCCTACACAATCCCATGAAGAGGGGCAAGGTTATTGCAAAGATGAAGAGGGAGAAATTGCATGTAATATTCTGGCAGGAGACCCATCTCAATAGGATTGAACACGAAAAGTAAAAAAAAATACGGTTTCAGAAATATATTTTACTCGTGTTACAAGAAAGGGAGGAAAAGAGGGGTAGCAATACTGATCCCTAACAAAGTGAATTTTCAAGTGGTTTCTGAACTCAGTGACAAAAAGAGCCGATATGTGCTAGACAAGGGGTTTCTTGAACAGAAAGAAGTCACACTAGTTCACGTGTACATACCACCTGGTCAGGATCATTTCTGTATTAAGGAAATTTTTTTATCTGATTGTTTCTGAAGCCACTGGGGTATTGATATGTGGAAGAGACTGGAATATGCAGCTACAATGTAAGCTAGACTCCTCTAACACATTAAAGAGACCTGCTCCCAACGCTAGGGTAATTAAGAATATGTTGACCGAGCTTGGGATGATTGATGTATGGAGGGAGTTTCACCCAACAGAAAGACAGT
>JAOUQZ010087489.1:0-16709 GCA_028564935.1 Neosilurus hyrtlii
ATCAACAGAAGGCCTCATTGAATAACTAACTACCCCAAGAGGCATTAGGTGACAGACATAACATGATTCATCCGTATGTTGTTTAGCAGTCTAATTGGCGAACTGCCAGAAGGTGTTGTCATGTGCTTGTGCTTGTGCGGGTAACCCTGCCCCAAGCGTGAGGATGCAGATCACGACGAAAATAGCCATACTAGTCACTGGCTATGTTCGCTGTCCTTCCAGAAGGCATTGGCACGCTGTCCCTTGAAGCTTCCGAGTGCAGGTGTTGCAGCAAAGCGGGTGACGAAACACGTGGCAGAATGGTTTAGCTGGAGAAACCTGAGGTGGAGTCCGGCATGGGCCCTTGGGCTGCGGTCGATCGAACAGGCTTACAAATATATCCTGTAGAGAACTTATGAACACATGAATACTTTTTTTCCTGAAACACAAAGAACAAAATGATAACACACAGCATAATTTACAGCGCTTTTAATTCTATTTAAAAGTACTTCTTGAGTCTAGTAGCGTGGATCCACTGTGAAAAAAGGTCGGTTAGAACAGCTGTTTGTGTGATCGAGACTATTTCTGCTGGTCCCTCATATTTACACTCACCCAGTTTTCTTGGTTTTAATGATTTTACCAAAACCGTGTCTCCCACCTGAAAAGGGTGAGTATTGTTCATGAGAGATAGCCGGAGCTACCTTTGTCATTTGTTTGTAATTATTAGAAAGAGTGCCGATGAGGGCAGCAGAATACTCAGCGATGTGCACATCTAGGTCTGAGGTACCAATAGAGGGTTGGCCTTTTCTCCAAGGGACTGGGAATGGTCTTCCGAAAATAATCTCATGTGGAGAGAGATGTACATCTTTCCTAGGTGTCATTCTAAAATTCGCCAAAACTGCGGATAACAGATCAACCCAATTCTTACTTCCCGTTGCCTGCATTGCCTTTGTCAGCTTGTCTTTTAATGTCCGCCGTGAAATTCGCGCATGCGAAATGGTAAACAATGAGTAGGAAGACAAAGATGCTGCGCGTTATCATACCATAGGTCATCCGAACCTACTGTGGACGACTGGGACTGCCAGTAGTTGGTGTTGGAAGGTGTAGCAGAACCTTGAATAATGTGCAGGTCAAGATCAGGAATAAGAGCGCTAACCATAAATGAGACATCAGAAGGTATAGGCTGTCCCTGAGTGGAAAAAAAGACTTGAAGCTGAGTCGCATGTTTTGCCGCGCAGTCAGCCAGTGAGTTACCCTTGACCTCTGGGGAGTTCCCTGATGAGTGCGCTTTAGTTTTGACAATAGTGAGTGAATGGGGAAGATACATGCATCGATTAGGTCCTGTACCAGCGAGGAATGAAGAGATGGGCTTACCTTCCACCGAGCAGAAACCCCTAGACTGCCAGATGCGGCCAAAATCATGGGCCACGCCAAAGGCATAACGTGAATCTGTATATGGAAACGTCTTTTCCCCTTGGATAAAAAGCAAGCCCGAGTCAAGGCAAATATTTCAGAAGCTTGGGCTGGAGAGAAAGAGCGCAAAAGATTTAACAATAGTATCGGGCAGGGAACATACAGAATAACCACAAATGAAAGTGCCATCACATGGTTTTGAACAAGGACTGTCTACAAAAAGAATGTCTCCACCCTCAAGTGGGCTGGAGGAAAGATCGGGGCGGATGCTTGTGGAGTGTACGATCTCAGTCAAACAGTCAGGAGCTGTATCAGGGAGAGTATCATCCTGGGCATTTATTAGACATGCTAAAGCGTGGCCTATATTGTCTAATGAGGAAGTGGCCCTAATTTTCAAGTTGCTAGTAGAGCAAAGTATGGTTTCATAACCAGACCTTCACTGTGCAGTCATGTGTTGAGTCTGAAGGTTTTGTAGGACCTGTTTTACCTGATGTGGGGAATGTCAGAACAAAGGATGTGAAAAAACAAATTTCTCAGCATCTTAAACCATCAACGCACACGCGGCAACAGGCCTGAGAGACATGAGCAACCCCTTGAGCGATGGAGTCAAGCAGTCCCGCCATGTTCGCAGGCATACAGGTGAAAAGGTTTATGGTAGTCTGGTAGGTCGAGAGCTGGAGCGGAGCAGAGTGCGCTGTGGAGAGCCTCATATGCCTCGATCATATCCTCAGTCCAAGTGAAAGGTGTTTTTAGTGGATCCTGATGAGAGATAGCAGAACGCAAACGTTTATCATAAAATGAACAGTCCAGAATACACTGTCTATGGTATTTAATCAGTTTCAAGAAAGCCAGCAAAGCGTGTTTGGTTGGACTTTTATTAGGCCTGCTGTTTCCTCACCAACCAGCAGAGGGCAGCCCACCACCAACACCCTTCCCTCCAGTAGGGGGAGAGGAGCCGCACCTGCTGGCAATTAACCATTGAGCACAAAGCCTATTTAATGAGCCAGAAGTCACATGTTTGATAGAGTGAGTACTCCCGCTGTTACCTCCTATTTTTAGGCAAGGCCGGTTCTCTCTCCCAGCATCCTAATTTCCGTTTTTCCTCCTGTCTGTGTTCTAGTTCCTATTTCTGGCTCAGCATTTGGGCCCTAATTTAATAAAGCAAGTGGCGACGACACTTCCGTCATTGACACGTTACCAAAACTGGAGCTTAGACTGAGAACCCTTGAAATCTTTAGCACACAGGCGAAACAGCACATGTAAAGATGCCTGGTAACAGATTTTTTCAGAGGAGCCAGTGATCAAAATGTCATCTGCATAACTCAGGACCACAGAACCAAACGGAAGGGCTAAAGCCTCAAGTGAATCTCTTACCACGGCTGCAAAGACAGGAGAAGAGTCAATGAAGGCTTGGGGTAGGCGTGTCCAGGTATACTGTTTGCCTCGGTGTGTGTGAAAGCAAAAAGAGGCTGCATCTGCTCATCTATAGGAACACTGAAGAAAACAGAACAGATGTCAGTTACAGAAAAATGAGAATGATGGCAAGGAATAGCTGCCATAACAGAAGCCGCATCAGGCACAACAAGTGCAACAGGTATTACAATGTCATTAATCTTACGCAAGTCTTGGGTAAACCTCTAGATCTCATTTAGTTTGGATACTGGATTCACGGGTGTATTGTACAAACTTACACATGGTTTAATAACCCCTTGCTTCAACAAAGAGGAAATGATGTCATCAATTCCCTTAGATTTCTCCTCAGACAGTGGATCTCAGTGGGCCAGTTTTTGTTGTTAAAGTCATGCAGAATGTCTCCAGTTGGAACTGAATCGCATGTCCCTATGAGATTGCTAGCAAAACAATAATTAGAGCAATCAGCATTATACAGATGTGAGAAAGGCATATCATCTGGCATTGAAACAGTTAATTTGGAGCCGGAGAAAGTTAAAGACAGATGTAGTCTAGTCATAATGTCCCTGCCCAGCAAATTAAAGGGACAATCTGGCATATATACAAACTCATGATGGAGAAAGATTTTTGGATTAATAGGACAGGTAATGACAAGTTTCAGAGTATAAAAAGAATTTACAGATACCCCTTCTATTCCCACAGAGCTAATTTGTCACGGTGACACTGGTCCATTAAAAGATCGCCCCAAGGAGGACATAGTTGCCCTAGTGTCCACTAGAAAAAGGAAGATGTCTCCATCCACACTTAATTCAATAAAAGGGAGGTCCATAACCTGTGGTGATTCAAAAATGCATTGTAACATCATGGGGTTAGGGCTCTGTGGGCACCCCTTTTGGGTTTCGGGGAAATCCGTGAAGGAATTAGGTTAGAGACAAAGGGTGCGTACACACAAAAACATTGCGTACGCCCTTTCCCACAGAAAAGTTCAGATGTATCAAGAGTGAAATGTCCGTGGAAATGTGCAGTGCCTCACGCAAACTTCATGGCTGACGTACACATGTTTCTGTAGCTGTTAGTGTTTTGGCGACACTTAGAGGTGATGCTGGGAAACTTTATAATGTGAAAAAAATTTGTACTCAGAGTGATGTGCACATGACAGACACATAAACAGTGAACATTGATGAACAATTAACACATTCCCGTGTACGCAATTAGATGAGTGGATATAAAAGCATGCGCAAAGTGATGCAGAAAATACTGTAAACAACAATGGCTGCATTTGCAGTATTAGAAGACATTGCGAATGGTGCAATTCGAGGAGAGTGAGTATTCAGAGACAGAGAGGATTTACTGGCACATGATGATGACTGGCTCATCAGCCACTTCAGGTTCCTGAGGGCAATCCTCCTGGAACTGTGCAGGGAGCTGTCTGGACAGGACTAGGGGAATGCTGCTGTACAGTCCTGAGAATGTGTGCCGCATTGTAATGGCCTGTGGCGTCCTCCACAATGTGGCACACCAGCATGCCAGACCACTGCCAGAGCATATCCCCACACCTGACAAACCAGAGGCTGGAGTCATGAATGCACATCCTACCCGGGAGGCCATTTGGGCCCGGCAGCATTTGATTTCAACGATATAAAAGAGGCAAGCACACAGAATTCACTTATTCACCGATGCATTTATTGATTCACTTATGTTTTTTAGAACACCTATCAGCTGATCCAGGCAGTCATTTATGCCGCCGATTGCTCTCACTATTTTTTCTTGTGACTTCAGCACAGCGCGGGTGAGGACACGGCCAATTGGGTGGGCATCAGCAGCTGGTGGTTTGAGTGCACTGATGCCAGAGACGCTGGAGATGGTGGAGGAATCCCCTGTTTCTGTGGCACGTGGCTGTGGCTGCTTGTCCTTTATCTCATTGTATGTTTAAAAAAATAAATACATCGTACTTAAACTCAAAGTCTTGGATATCCTCTTTCTTGTACTGGCATGTTTAAAATTGTCTAACCAAATAGCATGCACACATTTATGCATGAATCTCTCTTACAGGGCTGTGAGCAGGCTATTCACCCGTGTGAGTTACAAATATGGACATATTTACCTTGGGGGTAATCGGAGTCCCCAACATGCGCTCCCACCACCTCTGAAAGAGCAGTGTCACCCATGACTGCGGCGACTCTCTGCTCAAACGAAGTGAGGTCCTCCTCTCCTGTCCCCCCGCCTGTTTGTGTCAGACTTTGGCGGTGGGCAGCCGTCCTCTGCTTAACGGCCTTTAGATCTGACCACTTCTTTTTTAAATCAGCGTGTGTACGCCTTCCGACCCCATGGCATTGACAGGCTCACACACTCTCTCCCACTCAGACCTCTTGCGTTTAGTGTCAATGCCGGAAGACAGCGTGCCAAACAATACATTTTTACATGCCTTCCCCTCGGTGAGGAGCATCTCTACTTCACATTCTGTGAATTTTCGTTTTTTTCACATCTTACTCATACTCTCTAAGGGTTTTCTGATCCTGCAAAGTGGGGAATCTCCATTGAGGGGTTCATTTAAATATGATTTGCATATTTAAATGGGGGCATGGACAGGGAGGGGTTGGGTACTCCAACATGTGCACTCAATTTCACCTTGATTCGGATGTTCAAAGGAAATGTGCGTGGATTCATGCGTACGCACAGATTCATACATCTGAATTTTTTTGTGCGTACGACGTTTTCTGGATTTAAGCGTACACCATTTTTCAGTAAGAATTTCATGCAAGTCTTATTACATGAGGCCCCAGGTTTAGGATTCCGTGGAGCGTTCACCTGGGGATTCCACGGTTTGCTATTGGGACCATTATCGCTCCCTTGGTCATCAATCATTTTCTGTCAACATTCTCTAACCCAATGATCTGCTTTACCACAATAGTGACACAATCCGGGGCGCTTGGGCAGAGGAGTGCCTCGTCCCCGCCCCCTTCCTCTGCCTCTGCTCTGAGCAGAGTGGCGAGCATGACCGAAGTCAGACTCACAAGCAACTTGCTAACAATCCAAAATTCCATCACTTTCCATTGTCCTTATCTACTCACCCAAACCCCTGACTGTCATATTAGAGCGGTCAGTAAGTTGGAACTTCAAAATTTTTGCATTTTGGGGCGACAGTTAATCGAGGAGAAACAGGAAATCACGCGATTCACAAATATCTATTTTCTTTATTTAGGCAAGCTTAGAAGCTCTCAACCTCTTTTATTCACCGTAAAAGACTAACAGTGTTAAATTATTCACGGAGAGATACTGAACAGTCGTGGTACTACACCAGGAATTGAAACCTTCTGTAAATCTACTTACATTGTGAACAGGATAACATTTACCACTCTAAGTACTCTAACCTCAGAGTGGCTACTCTAAGGACTCTAACCTCAAAGTGGATTCGGGGATTGTTCCCTAGAATATCCCACGTACACAGTGGTATTGATCACCAGGTGGACTTCTTTAAGATAACTGAAAAAATTCAATAATAGGTCCTACCTGGTCACCAATATCCCAGACGAAGACCCCAAGACTGTAAGGATTATTCTATGTTGGGAAATTTCTTTTTCCTACCTTTTTCTCGTCAACACCTTCGATCTCAAGATCCAGGAGCAGCTCGAAACAAAAAGTCAACACAGAAGTATTGTATGACCGTTTATTTTCAAGCCTGTCTCAGGAAACAATCAAACAACTTCAATATTTATAGGAGTCCAGGGGGGGCGTACTAATCCACAACAATGTGTGTGTGTGTGTGTGTGTAACAGGGTCAAAGAGGGGTCACCCTTTGGAATTTCACTAATTGCAATTCAGACTATATATAGAATCGTATCTATGGAATTTCGCTAGTGGAACCATTATAGTCTGATACAACACAGATGTGAAATAAGGAGTGAAGCCTAGATAAACACAGAGAAAAAGTCACATGATCCAAACTTAAAGGTTAATGCATATAGAATGCATATAGAATGCATAAGGTAATTAATAACAAGAAATACAAAGAATAAACAGGATTATTAAATATTTCACTTCAACAACAAAATATATTTTTTCCCTTTCAGATGAAATAACATACAGGAGAGAAAGAGGAAAATAAAACAACAAAACATAAAGGGAGCATGTAAGTAAATGACTGAGAAAAAGATTAAATAAAATAACAATTAAAAAGTAAAAATAAATAGATAATATTAATAATGATATTGATAATAACTAAAATAATAAAATAAAATAATAAAATAAAATTCCAGAAACAGGTGACACAGGTGTTCACAGGTGTGTGGGAGAGAGAGATAGAGAGAGAGATGAGTATTTGGAGTTGCGCACTTTTAAAGTACCAGCATGCAACATATGTGTGTGTGCATTTAAACAGTTACAATTTAAAAATTACTATCAAAATGATTTTAAAAAGCTCTATTTTGTATTGACCTCTATGCAGTAATTTTTGGTACAGCTGTTGGTCAGAGACTCTGCCTCCATTATGATGTAAAATTTATTGGTGTAGAGTGAAAATTATGGAAGTAATTAATTAACATTCCACGCAATAGACACCCATTATAAATACACTCAGAAATCCTTATGGCACAAAAAATTAAGAGAAAACCGTAAAAGGTAGCAAAAAGCCATTTTGACCATCGAAATGTTGACTTCAGTGTCTACACTGGACTCAAATAACACCGATAGCCCCCAGCAGCTAACACAGAAACTTTGCCACTTGGGACTTAAAACCTCTCTCAGAAACTGGGTGCTGGACTTTCTAATTCGGAGCCCTTAGAACATGGGGTTCGGCAGCAAATGCTCCAAGATCATCATGCTGAGTACAGGGGTCCGACAAGGGTGCATACTCAGCCCGCTGTTCTTCATTTTGCTGATTTATCACTGTGTGCCAACCTACAGCACCAACCACATCATAAGGTTTTGCAGATGATGCGACTGTGGTGGGCCTCATCACTAACAATGATGAAATCAATTACAGGAGGGAAATAAGCCATCTGGTCCAGTGGGGTAAAAGCAACAATCTCCACCTTAACTTGGGGAAAACCAAAGAGATTGTTGTCGAGTTCAGAAGAAGACACTCACAGCATCCACCACTGACCATTGATGGTGCTGCTGCGAAGAGGGTGAGCAGCACCAAGTTCCTGGGGGTGCACATCTCAGAGGACCTCTCCTGCACTGTAAACTCCACATCACTGGCCAAGAAGGCTCAAACATGCCTCTACTTCCTCCGCAAACTGAGGAGAGCATGAGATACATCCCCCATCATGTGCTCCTTTGACTGTGGAACCATTCGAGCAAAATCACTGGTGCTCCTCTGCCCTCCCTCACAGACATTTACCACACATGCCTCACCCACAGAGCCATTAGCATTGCTAGTGACACCTCCCACCCCTCACACTCTCACTTCAGTCTTCTGCCTCAGGGTAAAGTTATCGGAGCCTCCAGGCCCACTCCACAAGTCTGCAGAACAGCTTCTTTCACCAGGCTGTCAGGATACTGAACTCTGCCCACTACCTCCCCCTCTGCCCTCTTCCCCGGACTGTAACACAACCTCACAACGATGCTATCTCAGCTGATCTCCACTTCCATTTTTCTGCTATGTTATATTCCATGCACCATACTGCACCATTTGCACTCATGCCCATTTGCACATTAATATGCCCATTTGCTGTAATGTACTATACCCTATGCACAACTGTTAAACAACTGTGAAATAAGCTGCTACCTCATTGCACAATTGTTTTATTTTATTTTGTTTAATTTTGTTTTATTCTTAATATATTTATATGTTAATACATATTATATATTTCTTATTGTGTTTTTATAGGAGAGAGAAACATTATTTAAATTTTTTTCTGTATGTCATGCACATGGGGACAATCGACAATAAAAACCTTGAATCCTTAAATGAATCATGTGCCTATAAGACAGTCCTGTCCATTGTGATGTAGGCCCACCCGTTTTAAGTCAGGTTTATGATCAAAATTAACTGGATAATTAAACAGTTACCTGTTGTCACCATCCTATCCATTCACACATCCATCCACCTGTCCTTTTCCAGTTTATGTGGCTTTAATCCACCATTAGGCTGCTGTGAGAATGTATTGCAGTATCAAACAGCCCTCTTCCACTTTCTCGTGTCCTGGGCTTCAGAGGGAGCTAGCTGACACACCCAAAAGCCCTTTTTTATGAATTGTGTGAAGTTCTTTTTGGGCCTTCCTCTTATTCTTTCCTCATTAAGGCCAGTAACTTTAAAGGTCCAAGCCTGAATAAGTTGGACATGTCCATACCACCTTAGCCAACTGTAAATCAGAGCAGCCTCTAGGCCAATGATCAGAGGCCATTAGGGAATGTTGGGGTGCTGCCCCACCTGATGAATCAATTGTAATAAATAATAAATAATCTTCAAGATTAAAATTTCTAAATGATCAAAAGCTGTTTATTTTCAAATGAATGTGTTTCAAATTCTAAAGAACTATTATTTACAGGGTAATTTGCATTCAGGTTCTCCTCTGTCATCTCTACTATTTCCTCTCTCCACCTTGAGGCAGTAGAAGAGCATAGCAGCCCAAACAGCACATTAGCACAGTAAATAGGTGACTGTTGCTGAGGCGGGGGGAAAAAAATCATCTTTTCAATATATTTGCCATTTTAATTCAGATATTTTGGGTAATTACTTATTTTATAACTTTTAGCTAGCCAACTATCTCAACTTTTTAGCTAGATTTCAACTATTAATTCTACAATATTTATACTATATCATTATATAATTACACAAACAAAAACTTGCTAAGGTCTGGAGTGTAGGGTCCATTGTGCTCTTCATATTCAATACCTGGCATTATTTTGTCTATTGTTTCTGTTTTTACAGATTTTACTGGTCACTGGGTTATGCCCCTTCTCCACAAATCCTTGGTCTCTCTTAGGCTTATCCAATAAATTTTAGTTTTGATTACTTATCATTATCCACACCTTAAATCAAAATCTTCTGCCTCTTCTTATTACCATTTGACACCACATATGTACTTTCAAACTCAGTCTCCTAGTCTCAAGGACCTCTTTTCAAAAGTTTGATTTTGGATTGGTCCCAGATTTTCCTTTGTTCATCAGTTCGGCAAATGCGTCTGCCTTTTTGCCTAAAATAGGTTTGACAAGAGCGAGATAGTTAACAAGCTCAAGTTTATGTTCTCATTGGTGTACCATCTTATATGACTGTACAAGTAAGATCGTCTCATTTCCAAAATGAAGAGGCGGTGCAGAGATGATCAACATTTCCTTGTAAAAGACTCTTTTTCAAATTCTAACAGTGGACCTCATTCAGTGGATTATTTATTGATCATTAACCATGCTTTCTGCAATATTTCCTGGTACCTGCCTACCAAGATGCAGTCAAAAAAAAAAAATTTTTTTTTTAAATATATATATATATATATATATATATATATATATATATATATATATATATATATCACAACATATTGTGCCTACAACACCTGAGAGCTGAGAGATGTTTTACATATATTTTACAAAAAAAAATAAAAAATCTAACGTGAGCTTCTGCTGATTCGCCAGATCACAAAAGTGAAAGCCACTTCTCTGTTTCCTTTGCAAATCTGATGGTGTCAGTTGCAGAATTGAAGGAATCAATTGGACCAGGACAAGACATTCAGGTCTCCCTCAGCTATTTTAAGAAGTTTCCATTATTTGAATATCTCCTTGGGTGCATTAAGCACCATTCGGAAGAACAGACTGCACCATGGACAGCTCGCCAGACCATCACAGGGCTGGATTTTTGTAATATAGATCATTTGTTTAGCATGTTGGTTTCAAAAAACAACAAACAAAATGGCAACTGCCAAAATGAAAGTCAGAACAGTTAGGGTATAGCCTCCAGCTGTGGCCTCCATTTGCGTTGACACCTGCAGTGATTTACGTTGATACAGGCAGTGATTTTTGGTGATACAGCATGGCAAAATTGGTTCTTCAATTGCTCCAATAGAATATCAGTCTTTAGGCAGACTTTAACTGGCCTTAGAAAGGTTCTTGCACTGCCTTGGTCAGTTATTTTTAGGTCAACCTTTCTCACATGTCCAGCCTTCCCAGGAAAGGTTGTGGGACTATGGCTATTAGCCAGAAGTGGTGAACAATGTGTTTGTCTCTGAGGAGAACTAGATCCCCAACTTGAAGATTTCTTCATGGCAAAGTCCATTTTTGTCTTAGCTATAGGCATAGTAAGTATTATTGTCTCCAAGTCCAAAATCTCTGTTCAAGAGCTTGCACTTGTCTCCAGTGTTTTGTGTACAGATCCTTATAGGTAAAATCTCCAGAAGGAGGTGGAACTCCTGATTTTTGCATGAAAATTATTGACGGTATAAGAATGAAAGGTTGTTGTAGGTCTGTAGACACAGGGATGTGGATGTGCATTAATGATAGCTGCAACTTCCACCAATAGTGTTAAGCCCATCATAGGTTAGGCAACTCTTTTGCTGCAAGAGCATTAAATAAAGGACTCTTCTGGCAACACCAATCATGCGCTCCCATGAGCCTCCCATATGGGAAGCATATGGAGGTCTGAAGTTCCAGCTGCATCTTTGATTGTTTTGCATTTGAAGCACTGAAGTATTTATACTGCTGGACACATCCATAGACTCAATCAGTTCAATGTGGACCATCCTTGAACTCAAACAACTGAACATGATGGCCCACAGTTTGCTCTCTGCTTACCCTCCTCTGGTGCATCTAGTTACAATGGGTCAAGGCCCAAAGACATCTAGCGTCACGTATGTGAATGAGGACAAACCTCATGATGTTCAGGGGGTAGGTCAGCCATATGTTGTTCTTCCAGTCTCCCATGCAGGTTATGCATTTGTGGAGGACTGAATTGATTTGTCCTTTGCCACCTAAAATGCACAGTCCAGCTTCCCTTACTGCTCTTTCCGTGAGATCCTGTTGCTGACGTCTCACCTGATCAAGTTGATGTTGTACGAGCTGTACTGAAATGTGGCTGTCTTTGGCCAAGACTACTGCCTTCTTTTCATGTAAGCTGAGAATGTCTCAGCTGGCCTCCAACACTGATGAGATTACTGTCCAAAGTTAGACTGAGCTTATGCAAAGGGCTGTTTGTAGGCAACACTTTGTTTGCTTTTTGGTCAAAGGCTGACCTTTGTACTGCTTACAGAATAACCGCTCTTGCTTGGGCCAGTTCATCTACAGTCCTAGGTATGTGACATCTGTGCCATCCTGCACACCTGCTGTTTTGTTTGGAACATTTATGAGATCTTGCTATGAGAATGAGAAACTCCAATGCTCATTGTAGAGAGATGATAGTTGAAAAATGTTGAAAGCAGTCTGGGGTAAGTACAGATTCCCCAAGGTGAGTAGTGCAGGTGTGTATATTTGAGTCATTTTCAGGTTCGATGAGCTCAAACTTCTGACTAGTTTGCACTGTCTCCGCAAATGGTTAACATAGGAAGAACACTGTAGTTTTAGCACTTCCAACTCTGTATCAATTCTAGCTGTCTCTGACTAAATTTTACCTTCTCTGGTTTTCTTTTCTGCTTTTCTGGCAGCATTTTCCTCCTGGCTAGCATATGAAGCTTCAGCTTTAACTCTGGCACGAGTTGCACTCGGAGATGATGCTGATATCGCAGTGCTCCTAGGACTCGACGCAGATGACTTGTTGCTTTCTTGCTGCTATTACCACATATTAATGAATAATTTAGAACACAGCTTACAGACAAATTAAATAAATGTCCTGGAGGCAATACAATCCACGTGAAAACACAATCTGTGCCAGATCTTCAATAAAAATTTGGCAGTGTTTCTACATAAAATTGGTGTATAGAATCCCCCTTATAGAGTACAGTTTCAAGTTGCATTTGTGGATGTAGTGGTAGACAACAGTCATACAGGTGATAGCAGTTTTCCAAAGTACTCCTGAGCCTGGGGAAAAGTGGGTGTTGTGAGCTTTTTCAGCTGATTTAACTGCACTGAGTGTAGGTTATACTGTGTCAGGTGGTAGCTGTTAGCATGCTTATTTGGCACATAATGTGTAGCTATTTTATTTACCAATAAACAAGCTGTTCATTTTTAAATAAGACACTCATTATAAATAATTATATTACAAGCAATGTGATAAGCATATGTGCTGATAACTTGTGGAGCACTTATAGATAAATCACCTGAATGTAGTCATAGTTATATTTTTTTTAATATTTAAATATATTTGAACACTTTAAATATATTCGAACATTTAATACTGAGCTTCACTTAACTGGACGTGCGCTGAGCCACAAACGCAGCAACAGGCTTACACAGCAGCGTCTGTAAACTGCAGGTTAATGTTAAAGTTAAACAGAAAACCAACCCATGAGAACACTTTCATTTGGGCAAAATTTCACTGTTATTGCTTGCACATATCCAATGATGGAATAATTACTTCAGAGACCAGTAGGCTTTCTTATGCTTTCTTCTGCTCCGGTGAAACGACATTCACAGTAAGTTTACAATATCTGCCTCAGCCATTCTATACTCAGCCATTGATAGAATTTTGTCCGATAACTCCATCTTGACTGGTCCTGCAGCCCTGTTGATATTGATCTTACTCAGGGTGCTGCTGCAGGACGAGGGGCTGCTGCTCCTCCCGCAAGTTGATGAACCGAAGCATGCAAAGAAGCTGTTCAGGGTGTCAGGCAGCATGGGGTCTTGGCTGACCTGCTGGTGGCTTTGCTTATAGTCTGTAATGGTCCTTATACCTATCCACATGTTGCACGGGTTGTTGTTGTTGAAATGCTCCTCAATGTGCTGTTTGTGTCTGAGTTTTGCCAGCTGGATGTAGTCATGTATTTTTTATTTTATTTTTTTTTTAAACCTGTCCTGTCCAGCAAGCAGAATGGCAGTCTGGTTGCAGTGTTGGACCGAACAAATTTGCTTTTCCAAGAGGAGGTTTATGGGTATAAGGCTCCTCCTAATAATCTGATTCATTAATTTATTTACCGTTGATTTGTGTTATGAAATCTATGTAATCTTGCTGGACTTGACTGGAGGGGACAGAAAAAGAAAGACAGAAAACAGAAGCAAAAGGAAAAGTAAAAAGAAGAAAGAGGAGACAAAAACACTATAGATATAAAGCAACAACCCTTCAAACCAAACTATCACAAGACAAACTGCTATGTCTGTACATAAATACAACATTAAATTTCCTGTGGCTTTTACAGAAAAATAGAGCTGACATTAATCAAGAGTTTGTTAAATAATAACCAGATCAAAAAGAGATCATCACAAACGTATCATAACATCCACCAAAGAAAATAATACACAGTCACAGAGACAGAGGAAAGAAAATGAGAAAGAAAATAAAGAATTAATAAAAAATAATAGTAGTATATATACACAAAACTAAACAACAAAATAAATAAATCAATAAAAATAAGAGATGGGGGAAAAAGAATAAATAATTATAATAAAAATATTAATACAGAAATAAAAAAAGCAATTAAATAACTCTATACACACACACACACACACACACACACACACACACACAAAATAAATAAATGAATAAAAGACAGAGGCGGACCAGGGCAGTCCAGGGATCTCCGGCAGACCAGAGGACAAGCAGCCCTAAATCCGGTCCCCACCACAGCCACTGGCCCAGACCCCAGGCACGTAAGGACCCTACCACCTCGACGAGCGGGGGGCCACCCGCTGCCCCAGAGCCCATAACCCCCACCTGCCCCAGAATAGCTCGGCCACCCGGCCCCTGGCCGATAGTCGTGTATTCTTCTAAATCTGCGCCCTGTTTGAACATATCCCAGCTTGTATGCTCGAAGCAGTCTTGTAGTGCTGTGGAAGCCTCCTCAGTCCAGATCTACATGGATCTGGTGGTGGGTTTAGTTCTGTAGATCAGCTTCACTGTGATGTGATCTGACAGGCCCAAGTGAGGAGCTGCAAAAGCTTTGTATGCTCCCGGAATGTTAGAGTAAACCTGATCCAATGTGTTATCTCTGCTTGGAAAGTCAATGAATCTTTGAAATTTACAAGACGCTATGATAACAGATCTGAATTCCCTAACTATTTTCAACAGCCTGCCCTTCACTTCCAGATACTCCAGATTGGGAGCAGAATGTTCCGATAAGGTTGGTAGCAGTTCACCATGAGTCATGAATGTAAAGCCCCAAATCTCCGCCATTGTTCTTACCTGAAGCTGTAGTCCTGTTGGTCTGGAACAGAGACTCCATTAGCTCCACCGCGATGTTGGAGATGTTGTTATCCAGCCAGGTCTCGGTAACGATTGCCACACAGCTGTCCATCCTCCATGAGGCGAACCTCAGGCAGATCTCATCCAGTTTGTTGGTGAGAGGCCTGGCATTCACAAGGAGAAGACTGGGCGGCATCTATCTGTGTTGGTTAGCATTTAGCCTAGCTCGCAGCCCACTCCCCTTACCCCGATTTTTTTAATGATGTATCCTTGGTCTCCTAGTCCACAGAGGGGGATGGTGAAAGCCCCCGTGGTCCACTGCAGCTCTGGTGGTATAAAATCCAGCTTTGAAGGTGCATAAAGTCCCGGATTTTTCTTTAGCTCCAACAGTACAGCCCTCCCATACTGAATTATGGTTTCAAGTCCTTGAATAAAGTGTGAAAACACAAAAAAACACACAAAAAAATTTTCAAAGCCAAGGGCTCTGATCCACTGTGTGCGCACGTGCTGCCGCCATCTTAGAAAGCTTTGTTTATGAGGCGGAACCAGAACTTTATTTATGAGGCGGAAACTGCACAGCTGTTTAGCCATACATTAAAGCATTCTTTAACTTTCATTTAACATCTGCTTTGGTGTGTTAGTAAGACATTATCAAATAATTTTTATCTTTTTTTTAATTGGTTTTATTTAGTTTCATTGAACTGTTCCATCCAGCCCTCAGGAATCTATGCCTCTGGAATTTTGAGTGCATTTGGACTTTTGCAATTTATTCATGTTCATTTCCTTAATTTGTTAGTGTGAAAACTGCATAAGATGTAATTTTCCCATTTAAAAACATTCTGGGAATTGGTGTAGTATTTTATTGCATTTATTTATAATTTATCATTTTGATCATTATCACTTTTTATTTTAAAAATTTCGAGTATTCTTCATACTTTGTCTTCAGCTTAATCAATGGTGTTTCTTTTGGCTTTCACATATGTGACCATTTAACTAAAATTAAAACTGTTTTTAATTAGGGGCATAATTTCTTTTGCTATATGTATTAAAAATATATAGATTTCTTTAACCTTTGAGAATTTATTGTACATGCATGCCTGAAATATTTGGTCACATTAGTGTGCCTGTGTGACGCACCCTCACTTCTTTCAAGTACCAATTAATTAAAATATATCTTATCAGGTTCTTAGTATAAATGGCCTTACTCAAGCATGGGGCTTAATCTGCCAACCTTCTGAACAGTAACACAGAGCCTTATCCATTGAGCCACCACTGGCCTACATTTAAGTTTTTTTCTTGTTCTTTTGTTTATCTGAAATTGAGTCTAGTTTTTATCTTCTAAACATTGCACTTTGTCTTTTCTACTTTCCCTAATTCTCTGTCCTTTTTTTTCAGCTCCCGTAAACAAAACTACATGATGAATTCTGCCAGACAGTATGGACTACGCCACTACAATAGCAGGAAGAGGAGGGCATTACACCATCTTACCTACTAGGTTGCAGTCACACATTATTTGACAATTATTATAATATATTCTGTTTATTACAGCACTAGCCATTTATGTCAGAAAAACACAAACCCTTTCAAACTGATTCTGTTCAAAATCTCCAGAGGGAGGACTATAAGTAAATTATATATATATATATATATATATATATATATATATATATATATATATATATATATACACACACACACACACACA
>JAOUQZ010087542.1:0-16703 GCA_028564935.1 Neosilurus hyrtlii
ATATATCTATATATATATATATATATATATATATATATATATATCAATCGTATGATGACGTTAAATTGTTAATGTAGCTCTTAAAATAATGCAACTGGTGTACAAACTATATATATTATTATATGAGTGTAAGTATACAGTAAAACTGTGTTTTAAGACCCCTGGGTTGGTAGAGTATTCATCACTCTTAACTACCTTATAATAAGGGAGTCATTATAATTATAGAGAAGTGTGGATTTTATTATTGAATGTAATAAAAAGGAAGTGATCCAAATATTAAAATTTGCAGATTATAGGTCTAGAAGTTATATAGGTCTTCTATTACCATATAGATTTATTGTGGTAAAGCAGTACCTGATAAACTGAAGATACTTTGAAATATGTACGCCATTCTATGTTCTTTTTCATATTTCTATCATTTAATCATTAAAGAATTTAATTATTCATGATTAGAAAATTTGGTTTCTTATTTTTAATTATTCATTAATTATTATTTTTAATTATTTACTTTATAAAAGCCAGTGTACTAACATGAATATCCCCCATTTATTAGGAAGCAAAGAGTATATATATAGGCCAGTCAATAAATCTAAAATGTATTTTTTCCCTATGTACCTTCCTACTGGGAACAATTTGCACCAATAAAGCCTTGTGAGCAATCACCTGCCACCCCCCTCCCCCCATAAACATGTATAAAACTTTAAAGCAGTATCTTAAGTAATATCTCTAAAATAAAATGACATTCAGAGCATTTTGTATTACATAGTGGAAAGTAATCTCCACAGTTTCTGAGAGTATATTTAGCTCCATATGGAGGATCATCAGCAGGAACAAGGGGCATCTTAAATGTGAAATCAGGATCATTGGTAAGAGCAGAGAGAAGGGGAGAGAGAGAGGTTTTTAGATATGCACACTGTAATGAAATGATTAAGAAGAGAGTTAATAAATGCATAAGTGCAAGCAAGGACTCCAGCATGACTGACTATGAAAGCATAAATAAAGAGTGAGAACCAGAAGGAACACATACATGTCTTATGGCACCCTGTAATATAAGGCATTCAGCCACTCCACCATTGACGAACTTGAGTGAGCATGTGAGAGTGGACGAGTGACAGCATTCAAGCATCACAGTTCCTCAGAACTCTCTATGCCAGAGAATCCCCAGATCTGCTCAATTACCTAATAAAAGGCTATGAACAAAATTAATTATTGACCAAGCCTAGTCCTAAGCACTGAGGCTGTCTGATTCCCGATAATAAGCTGGAAAGCTGTTCCCTAACTGTGTGGCTTTGTGAGAGAAAACTCTGCCCCCAATGCGGTCTTATTATTTGAGTAGCCTTGAGTAGCCAATAAGTAGCCTGCAATTCTTTTTAACTTAATTCATCTAATAGCACTATGTTATACTTGGTGTGAAATTTAGGAGCCAGTGCAGTGTGAATAAGATAAGGGTGATGTGCTCATATCGTCTGGTTCTAGTAAGGACTTTTGCTGCTGCAGTCTGGTCTAAGTAAAAATTGATTATGCACTTATTAAAACATCGATGTAACACGTTACAATAATTGAATCTTTGTCAAATCCTTCAAACTCATAGTGCAACACAATAGCTGACGATCTGATGACATAACAGTTTCGAGGTAACAAAAGCATAAAAAGTTTTTCTGCTTCATGCATTGACATCATACCCCTAATTTGAGCAATATTCCTAAGTTTGCATGCAAGTAATATTATCTTCAGCACCTTTAAATGAAAAGGTCAGGGTCAATAAGCACACAATAATCACAAGTTCCTTTACTACTGCACATGATGAAACTGTTGTCCACAAATACTGTTTGCAGTGGAAGTAGGGAGCTGCACACCTTGACTGGGGATGTTGTCACGAGGTTTAAGGAATACTTCGAGTACCTCCTCAATCCCACCAACACGCCCTTTGTGGAGGAGGAAGACCCTGGGGCTTCAGGAAGAACAACGTGGATTTCATCCTGGCCGCAGCACTCTTGACCAGCACACTGTAGAAGATCCTGGAGGGGGCATGGGAGTTTGTCCAATCTGTCCACATGTGACTGTAAATTTAGAGAAGGTTTTCGACCATGTCTCTCGGGCTGTCTTACACTTGGGAGTACAGGGTACCAGACCTGTTGCTACAGGCCATTACGCCTCAGTACCACTGGAGCCAGAGCTTGGTCCACATTGGGAGTTGCCAAGGCTGCCAAGGCTGTCCTTTGTCACCAGTTCTGTTCAATATTTTTATGAATAGAATTTCTTGGTGTAGCCGAGGGTTCTGTTTTGGTGGCCATAGAATCTCATCTCTGCTTTTTGCAGATGATGTTGTCCTTTTGGCTTCATTGAGCTGGGACACTCTTTGAAGTGATTCGAAGCTGAGTGCGAAGCAGCTGGGATGAGAATCAGCACATCCAAAAAAAGAGTGGAATACACCCTCCGGGTCTGAAATGAGGTCTTGCCCCAAGTGGAGGAGTTTTAGTATCTCGGGGTATTGTTCACGAGTGAGGGAAGGATGGAACGGGAGATTGACAGGCGATCGGTGCAGCCTCTGCTGAAAAGGTGTGGGCAGTGACTGAAAGAAGAAAATCGCAGATACAGGCAGCTGAAATGAGCTTCCTTCTCAGGGTGGAGGGGCTCTCCCTTAGAGATAGGTTAAGAAGCTTAGCTATCTGGGAGGAGCTCGGAGTAGAACCACTGCTCCTCCACGTTGAGAGGAGCCAGTTGAGGTGGTTCAGGCATCTGATTAGAATGCCTCCTGAACTATTGTGTGGTGTTTTGAACATGTCCAACCATGAAGAGACCCCGGGGCTAACCCAGAACATGCTGGAGGAACTATGTCCCCCTGGAAGAGCTGGAGGAAGTGGCTGGAGAGAGGGATGTATGGACCTCACTGCTTAGGCTGCTGCCCCAACAACATGATCCTGAATCAAGCGGAAGATGATGATGATACTTATGAAACTGAAACGGCACCCAGAGTCACTATGTAATCAGAAAGCTTATTTCTATCTGCCTGTGGTCTGAGCACAAGTACATGTGTCTTAAAAAAAAAATTAATAGGAGGAAGGTAGTAATTATCTAGTATCTAATGTCTTTTGCACATTCCTCAACCTTATAATGCTGATGTGTCCCATCTGGCTTTACTGATATACACAACATTTGGGTCATCAAGTTAACAAAGGAAGTAGATAATACCACTGTTATGAATAATATTACCAAATTGGAGCATGGACAAAGAAAATACAAACAGAAGGCCTAGAACAGAACCTTGTGGGATACAAAATTCTTCACAAGCAGTAGTGCCATTATCATTTTAACATCTTACACAGCAGCAGAGGAAGCTGTTTCAGTCTTTTATATAAAAGGACTCCAGAATAGTGAATAGGATAACAGTTCTGCAGTGCAGAACTGGACCGTAATTTCATGGTCATCAATACCACAATATTTTGGTTATTCATTGTCAGGGATGAAGATCTGACAATACATTTACTGTTGGCCTCATAGGAAAACTACATTATGTTGCCCTGGAAAGTGATAACCTTGAGTGTGTGGACCATGCTGAATCCCTCGACAAAATCACACAGTGAGGGGTATGCAGGATTTGTTAGAAATAGAACTGGTCATCATGTTGCTCTTCACCTTTTTCACTACTCACCTTGTACCATTTGGCCCTTTTTTGCATCTTGGATCTAAGTGACCTGTGGTTAGAGCAGCAGATGACCTGTCCTCTAAAACAGGTGACAGACTCTTTTATTTCTTCATGTCTGCAGTAAGTGTATTTAGGGTTTTTTTTTTCTTTCTTTCTTTTTGTGGATAGATTATCTAATTTGCTAATTATGATTTGCTTTAATTAATCAAAGTAATTTTATTTTTGTGACACATAATTTTTGGGTGATGTAAAATAAATTCCCACATCTTCTTTTCACACTGTCCATCTGTCTGTTTGCCTCTTGTCCATCAGTGCTCTTAATGAAAAAAAAAAAAAAAAACATGAAAATGTAGCTCTAATATAAAGTTCACTGTTTAAATTATTTTAAATAAAATCATAAAGAGTTAAGCATAATGAATTAAGGCCTGTATTACCAAACATACTAAATGTTGTGTCTGGAGGGTGTGCAAACTTTTTCACTCACCTTGCCCAGTGTGTCACTGCTATTTGGTTGAATCAGAGGTAATGTAATGTCGGACAAAAGGGACAAAAGGGACAGAGTGGTTTGCCTAAGCCAATTTGCCTGAAGGACGACACACAAGCAGCTGAGTTCATGACTACAAATAAAAGGTCTGGACCTCTGAAGGTCACAGAGAGTAAAAAAAAAAATCATAACATTGATATTTCACCACCAAATCTGTAGACACAAACAGTTGGGGGATAATTGTATAGATTTAATATGATGAAAGGAAATAAAAAAGAAGTGGGGGTCAGTATGAGTTATCAAATGTCATCAGAAACTTGAAAATGATGTCACCACTTTCTCTCATTCTTAATATTCATGAAAATAATTATCTATCCTGCAATGCTGACCCCACTTTCGCCTCCATTTTAATTAGTACATTATTATGACCTTCTCCACTGTTGCCATGTTTATTTTATTGTTACTTTCATCATTTATTATTTATTTTTAGAAATTTTGGATTCTGAACTGCTCACTAGAAAATGTAATGCATGTAATCATGACAACCCAAAACATGCACAGCATTGTACTGTTGTGAGAGGCTCAGGGGGGTGTGGTGTGGTGTGAGGGGAGACTGATGACAGTAAAAAGGTAGGTCTGGGTTTAAGATATGGAATGTTAAATGTTGATCCAGTTTACAGTGTGTGGATAGGTCCAGTTTGTAAGAAACTTTGTTGATAGGCTTAAAATTTTATATGGTCTAATGTAGTGACCATTAAGCTTTTTATATCCAGCTGTTCATTGGCTGTCTTCGTTGTCTAGCCATATACGATGTCCTGTACAGGGTGAATACAGGGTCTCTCCTCAGTGGTGGTCAGCGAATTGCTTAGATGTCTCCAACAAGTTTTCTAGCTTTCATTCCTGCTTGGCCTGCTGAAAACAGTGGCGGACAAGGTGGTGGGGTTGGCATTCCATGGGAACAAGGGCAGTTGTGACACACTTGAGTACATAATGAAAGAGGGACATGTAATGGCAGAGTGGCAAAGGGAGTTTAAGCATACTTAGCCCATGGGAGGAATGATGCCCAGTTGTTGTGATTCTCCGAAAAAAATTAAAATAAAAATACAAAATAAAAAAAAAAAAACTTATCTCTTGGTTAACAGGATCATACTGGCCATTAGATTTATGGTAATTCTGGTTGTATTAGACCTGTGGCCTATCCCTCTACAGTGCACAGGTCCAATACAACCAGAATCACCATAAATATATGTGGGCCACAGTTTAAATTAAGACACACACAAAAAAAAAAGCTAATTGAAAGAAGTAGCAAGAGTTCATGTGGAAAAACGTATCACAGAGATGATGAAAGGATCATTCCCATGCCAGTACTTTGCAAAACCATATTTTGCTTTAATTACAAGGTTGGCTCTGTTGGAATACTCTTCTTACTTTGCATATCTTGTCTATAAAACATTTGCTCACTGTTTTTACAGGACTGTTTAAGCACAGTCAAATTGGAAGGTAACCATTCTGCAAGGACATTCACTTTTTTTTCCTTAAGCCACTGGGTAGTCAACTTGAGGTCATTGTCAAGTTGGAAGGCAAACTTACTTTCAAATGACAACTTTCTGGCAAAGGGCAGCTGTTTTCATCAAGAATTTACCAGTATTTTGCCCCGTTATTATTTTTTCTAACTTGACAAGTGCCCCAGTCCTTGCTGCAGAGAAACACTCCCACAACAGGATGTAACTGTAGGCATTAGGGTCTTTGGATGATAAGCTGGAATTTAGAGATGGCAATGTCCAGTGCTGTAATATGCTCTTGCCCCGGCATGGTGATGTAGCATATTGCAGGCTACGGTTGCTGAACTGCGAAGTGGTGATCTGAAAACAATGTGGCCTTTATACAGTAGATGAGTAGTAACCTGTCCTGATAGGGCAGGGCAGTATCTATCCATTTCGGGAAGATTTTGCTCGTATTTCTTGCAGTACAGCATATAGTCTTCGAACAAGACCAGTTAATCAGTAACTATCCAGAGCCCGTGTCTGTTCCCCAAACTAAACAAACATGTACAAATGTTCAGAATTTTTTTAGCAACTTTATTACAGTAAATTTAAATTATACTGAACTGCAAGCATCTTTGATCTACAGAAAAGGATTGTTAAATATTGTATTGCTTACACCTAAAATTTTGCTTTTATTGAAATCATTACAGATTAGGAGTTGAGTGTAATGAGTATGTTGCATTAAATGAATGTAGTCCTCCCAGATATGATTATATACATCAACCTCGTCTAACTGGCAGAAGAGGAGGCATCTGGGTGTTATGCAAAAATATGGACATTAATGGATTAGAAACTATATACCAGCATTACATACAAAAAATATGTCTACATAGCTGATTCCTTTAATTAATATTTTCGGACTTCAAGGGCCATACTCCGAATTTCTCTCTGAATTTGCAGACTTCATATTAAACCTGTTTCTTTCTTTGACTTTAATATTCATTTTTGGTAACACAGTAGATTCTTTAAGAACAGTGTTTGTGTCTATCAATTTAGTAGGGGTAAATCAGAATATAACAGGACCAAATCATAATGCTGGGCACACTCTATGAGCACTCTGGACACTTTCTGATTAAATACTGAACATATACTCAAACTTCCTCAATCAAAAACCATTTGGTTGATTATCTCATCTCAGTCACTATGAATCTTAGTAATAATATATACACCTTGCCATGTTATCACATACTTCTACCCTAACTACTGTACAGTTTCGTTAATAATTTATGTCAAACCCCACATGGATCAACCTCAAATCCAACAGAGCTCAATACGATTAATTAATTTCTGATTAAAGAAAAATGATCAGAGTGAAAAAGAAATAGCACCTTGGTATAATTGTGATACATGTGCAATAAAACAAAATACCTGGTAATTTGAACAAAAATGGTGTCAAACTTTCGTGCTGCTAAAAGTGGATCTTGGTGTCACTATTGAAACGAGTCTTTCAATTGAAGACAATAATATCTTGTAGATAATAATACCTGGATAGCCTTCTTTCATCTCAGTAATGTTACTAAAATAAAAAATATGACTCTATATGATGCAGAAAAACTTGTTCATTCTTTTGTTACCTGAAGATTAAATTATTGTAATGTTCTATTAAGTAGATAAACAAGCTCCAGTTAGTCCAGAATGCAGCGGCAAGAGTCCTTACTTATACCAGAATATATAAGCACATCACCCATGTCATTTCTACACAGCACTGGCTCCCAATTAAATTTCACATTGAATATAAAATGTTACTTTTACTCTATGTAGCACTTAATGGCCCTGCGCAACATTATCTTAGTGAACTTCTTGTCATTTTCCATCCACTATTCCAACTTAGAACAAAAGGTGCAGTCTGCTTAGTGATACCACAAGTAATGAAGACTACTGCAGGGGATGGAGCTTTCTCTTACAAAGCCCCACAGTTATGGGACATCCTTCGAATCAATGTTTGGAACTCAGACATAGCTACTGTGTTTGACACTGGGCTGAAAACTTACTTGTTTAGTCAAGCATTTTGTTAGTAGCCTTTTATTATGTAAAGAGCAGATTTGGATTTTTTTTTTTTTCTTTTTTTTTAGGTATACTAAAAAGGCCAACTGTGTTGTTTGGATGCTGTCACTCCCTCAAACTCACATGCTCACCTCACATGGTCTATTGGCAATGGAGAGGCTAATGCCACAGCGTGCCCTTATATTTGTCTTTTTTCTTGTTTTTTCTTGTTCACTCTTTTTAGTTATGCTGTCAGAGTCAGTTGTGCCAGAGTCTGGCTTGTACTCAACACTAACACTCTCTCTTCTCTTAGCATTACACTGTAATTAGTATACCTAACAATGCCACCTGCCCCCCTCTGTTTTTGCTGAGGTACAAATTCTACTTCTGAGATAGCATTGATCCTGATCCTTCTGCCCTCTGAATCCTGTAATATATATAAATTATGTTACTACAATGATTTAGTTACCCTTACCATTACCATTACACTTATAAGGTTCAATCCAAACAACCATGATTAACCAGTTGAGAATTATTGATCCCCAGACCCACGCTATCACAACTTGTATGACAAAAACTTAGGATCACCTCAGAGTAAGAGAACGTTTGGAGCTTTTTCTAGACACATCAATAATGAGCAAACACTCAGAGCTTCTTCTTCTCAGCCAAACCTCACAGGACGAGCTGATAACCGTACTGAAGTTTATGTTCTCCTAGACATAGACATGGTTTCCAATTGTTATAGTAGTATACACTGTGTGCACAATTATTAGGCAAGTGAGTATTTTGACCATATCATCATTTTTGTGCATATTTCCCAACTCCAAGCTGTATAAAATTGACTGCATATTGGATTTGAGCATATCAGGTAATGTTTATTTGTGTGATAAGGAAGGGCGTGGCCTAAGAAGATTAACACCCTATATCAAGGTGTGCATAATTATTAGGCAGATTCTTTTCTTCAGACAAAATGAGCCATAAAAGGCATTTGACTGAGCCAGAAAAGTCAAAAATTTGTAAAAAAAATAAAATAACAAATAAAAAAGAAACAGGGTGCACACAATTTTCTCCATGATCACTAAAGTATTCTGATACTGATCATAGAACTATCTAAAGTTTTCTTGCAAAAGGTCAACAGCTCAAAAAAGAAAGTGTTGAGAGAAAAAAAAGATGCAAATTAACTTTCAGAGATTTATGAAAAATCAAGTGTGAAGCTGCTAGGAACCTGTCGTCCTCCAGTGCTGCATATTCCAGAACTGTAACCTACCTGGAGAACCCAGAAGTACGAGGTGATCAGTGCTCAGAGACATGACCAGGCTAAGGAAGGCTGAAATGTGACCACCACTGAACAAGACATATTATTTAAAACGTAAAGACTGGGCCAAGAAGCACATGAAGACTGATTTTTCAAAGGTTTTATAGACTGATGGAATTAAAGTGACTCTTGATGGACCAGATGGATGGGCCCGTGGCTGGATCAGTGTTGGGCACAAAGCTCCTCTCCAATTCAGACGCCAAGGTGGAGGTGGGGTTCTGGTATGGGCAGGTATTATTAAAGATGAGATAGTTGGACCTTTTCAGGTTAAAAAAGGACTTCAAATCAACTCCCAGGACACTTTCCTCAAGCAGTGGTACAGGAAAAAGTCTGCATCTTTCAAGAAGACTTTGATTTTTATGCAGGACAATGCTTCATCACATGCATCAAAATACTCCACTGCGTGGCTGCCAGTAAAGGCCTTAAAGATGACCGGAAAATGACATGGCCCCCTTCCTCACCTGAATTAAACCCTATTGGGAACTTGTGGGCTGTTCTTAAACGGGAGATTCACCATGAAGGAAAACAGGACACCTCTCTGAACAGTGTCTGGGAGGCTGTGATTGCTGCTGCACAAAAAAAAAAAAAAAAGTTGATCAACAGATAAAGAAATTGACAGACTCCAATTAATGGAAGGCTTGTGATAGTTAGAAAAATAAGGGTGGCTATATTGATCACTGATTATATTATTGAGAAAATGTTAGAGATGTTTATTTGTAAATTTTCAGTTGTTTGTTCATTTTTTTCATTTTAACAAATGAAAATAAATAAGTGAGATGGGAAAATATTATTATTTTTTATTTAGTTGCCTAATAATTCTGTGCACTAAAACCCTCCTTGACAGCTACAGACATACTTAGTATGTTTCATCCATTTTGAATAATCTGGGTTGATCCTGTTTTAAATAATCAACATATGCATGCACTCATAGTTGCAGCGGTCAGTCTGATTTGCTGACCACTGCAGCAAATGGTCACTTATTATCTGCAAGTTAATACTGTTTTGTAATAAATTATCATCAGGTCACAGAATTTCTATTTACCATACGGATAATTTCATAATTTCTGGTTGTTATTTGTGTATTATATGTTGTTTGTGCATATGTAAATAAATGTTTGGTTTGTTATAAAATCATCACTTCTCTTTGATTATTCTGCTCACAGATCGAAGTCAATTCCGTGGTGTGATCTTTGCTACATGCGCTTGCTAAACTATGCAAATCCCTTTTAACTAAGCTGAGACACATTATAATGAACACTAGGAAGAGTCGCATGTACAGTTGATTTATAAATCCTAACTAATTATTTCACCTAACAAGTAAGTTAATTCCCAAATTAAATCAGTTGTTAAGATCCTACAGTATACAAATAAAACTAAATTGAATAAGTGTGTCACAAACAAAGGATGAGAAAAACTATATATTTTAAAGCCAAGAATTTATGCACCACGAGGCCAGCATTAGATCTTCCACAGTGGTCGCATATGTAGGTTGATTTTTCTGGTATGAATTGTCTGCATTCATGGACATTGATGTACTCAATATGTCACTTTTTTATTGCCTAAAGTGACTTCTTAACAATGACCTTGCAAGCTGTTGAGGCTGTACCCCACCTTCGCCCGCAGTCATCTGAGATGCCCCCCCCCCCCCCCCCCACACACACACACACACACATCCCCACATCCCTAATTGGGATAAAGCGGCTTAGAAAATAAAGAAGCGGATGAATGACTTAATAATGCTGTTCTATTAATTATGGTCAATGGCTTCCTCCTTCCACAGGTCATTGTTTATTACAGCTTTCTTCATATGGTGCTTGAGAACATCTTTATAGCAGAGTTTCTGACCCCTTACCTTCTTTTTCCTTCACTGAACTATACACAGAGAACAACTTTTGGCAAACATCCATCATGTCATCCATCTTACATGGCCAATCCATCGCAGCTGAGAAACTGTGATACAGGGATTCCACACTGACTACCCGAGCTTGTTTAAGCACTTCAATATCTGGTATTTTCTCATTCATTCATTCAACTTCTTCCGCTTATTCTGCTGTTGGGTTGCAAGGGCAACAGCCCAAGCAGTGAGGTCCAGACATTCCTCTCTCTAGCTCTTCCAGGGGGATGCCAAGGCATTCCCAGACCAGCCGAGAGACTTAATTCCTCCAGCGTGTTCTGGGTTGGCCCTGAGATCTCTTCCCAGTTGGACATCCCCAAAACACCACACCAGGGAGGCATTCGGGAGACATTCTAATCAGATTCCCAAGTCACCTCAACTGGCTCCTCTCAACGCGAAGGAGTCGTGGTTCTACTCCGAGTTTTTCACAGATGACAAAACTTCTCACCTATTTCTAAGGGAGCGCCTTCCACCCTGCAAAGGAAGCTCATTTTAGCCACTTGTATTTGCGTTCTCGTTCTTTCGGTCACTACCCAAAGCTTGTGACTATAGGTGAGAGTAGGAATGTAAATCGACTGGTAAATTGAGAGCTTTGCCTTCCGGCTCAGCTCCCTCTTCACCACGATGAACCGGTACAAACTCCACTTTACAGCAGAGGCTGCACCAATCTGCCTGCGAAGCTCATCCTTTTCTCACTCGTGAACAAAACCCTAAGATATTGAACTGCTCCACTTGGGGCAGGACCTCATTCCAGACCCAGAGGGTGCATTCCACCCTTTTTAGGCTGAGAACCATGGCCTCGGACTAGGAGGTGCTGATTCTCATCCCAGTCGCTTTACACTCAGCTGTGAATGGCTTCAGTGAGAGCTGAAGGTCCCAGCTCGATGAAGCCAAAAGGACAATGTCATCTGCAAAAAGCAGAGAAGAGAACCCCTCAATACCTTGACTGTGCCTAGAAATTATATCCATAAAAAATATGAACAGAACCGGTGACAAAGGGATGTTTGGTGGGGTCTAACCCCACTGGAAATTAATTCAACATGTTGTTACCAATGCGGACCAAGCTCTGGCTCTGGGGAATTAATACTCCAGTTTATCAATCAGGAGGTATGGCCCCCGATACCACACGATGTTGTAGGGACATGTCAAGCAAGACAGTCTTACAAGACAAACCTCCCAACAACATCCCCAGTTGAGGTGAGCAGCTTCCCACTTCAAGTGTAAACAGTGTTTGTGGTGTATTGCTTCCTGCTTTTCAGGTGCTGAATGGTGGTCCAGAACTTTTTTAAGGCTGACCTATTTCCAGGCCCTCACCAAACTCCTCCCACACCAGGGATTTTGCATCAGCGATAGCCCAGGCTGCAGCATTTTTGGCCTGTCAGTACCTCTCCGCTGCCATGGGAGTCCCACAGGCCAAAAGGACCTGATAGGCCTCCTACTTCTGCTTGACAGCCCCCTTCACTTCAGGTGTCCACCGCATGGTCTGAGGTTTGCCCCCACGACACGCATCGATGACCTTCCGGCCACAGCTCTGGGCTGCCGCCTCAATAATGGAGATATGAAACATGGCCCATTTGGACTCTATGTCCCTGGCCTCCATTGAGATGCAGTGATACCTCTGCAGGAGGTGGGAGTTGAAGGCCCTTTGGACAGGAGACTCCTCCAAGCATTTCTAGGAGACCCTAACTACACACTTGAGTCTCCCAGGTCTGGAGGGCAGCCTACCCTGCCATCTAAGCCAGCTCACCACTAGGTGGTGATCGGTTGGCAGCTCACCTCCTCTCTTCACCCAAGTGTCCAGAACATGTATGACATGACTACAAAGTCGATCGTCGGACTGCAGCCTAGGGTGTCCTGGTGCCATGTGCACTTATGGACACCATTATGTTCGAACATGTTGTTCATGATGGACAAACCATGATGAGCACAGAAGTCCAACAATGAAAGACCATTCGGGTTCAGATGGGAGAGGCCATACCTACCAATCACACCCTTCCAGGTCACACTGTCATTGCCAACTTGACATTGAAGTCTCCCAGGATGATGAGAGAGTCCCCAGGGGGAGTGCCCTCTAGCACAGCCTCTAGGAACTCCAAAAAGGGTGGGTATTCTAAACTGTTATTTGGTGCATAAGCACAAACAACAGTCAGGACCCCCCCCACCTGATGGTGGAGGGAGGCTACCCTTTTGTCAACCAGAGAGAACCACAACATGTGGGCACTGAGCCAAGGGGCAACAAGGATGCCCACACCAGCTTGCCGCCTCTTCCCACGAGCAACTCCAGAATAAAACAAGGTCCAGCCCCTCTAGAGAAGGGTGGTTCCTGAGCCCAAGCTATGTGTTGAGGTGAGGCCAACTATATCTAGTTGGTAGATATTTTCTCTTCCCATTTTATTTGAAGTTTATGTCATGGATGTCTAAGTTGTATTCTGGTTAGCTTTTTGAGATGCCTGCAGTACAGTGTCTTTATCTATGTTGAGGAAAACAAGAATGTAAGAACAACTGCATTAAACACTTTGATTATTATTGTCATTTTAATATCATGTTGATATTAGAGTCATTTATGTAGTGCACCAAAGCTTTTTGCTGCTAAATGGATTCTCCTCACAACTTCAATGCCTGATGAGTTGGTGTAGGTGACTGCACTCCCCAAGTATGTCAGAGACACAGTTTCTTTTTAGTGCTACCGCATTGTCCGGTATGTCAGGTGAAAGACTTGTCTCAGGGTTGCAGGCAGGCAGGGGCTGAAAGGGCAGTCATCAGTATAGAGACGCTTTCTCACACATAAATCCATTGTCTTGGTTCAGGCCCAGAGTCTTGACTGGTTAAACAGTTTACCCTGTAAATGGGTCCTGATGTAAACATCTTTAACTAAGTTGTTTAATAAGGTTTCAAAAACAGTAGCAAAGTAGAGTTTGAACAGTGTTGGGGCAAGTAGACATCCTTGCTTTACTTCATGGTTGATGATGTAGGCTTCGCTGACATCTCCTCCAATAGTTACTTTGCCCAACATATCCTTATGGAACAGCTTGATCATATTGAATTTTTTTTTCCAGGCAGCTATATGCTGTCAGTACATCCCAGAGTATTGCTCTGTCCACAGTATCGAAGGCCTTTGAGAAATTGACAAAGACAATGTACTGAGGTTGCTGTTGTTTAACTGCTTTCTCCTGGCATTCACCCAAGTGTCCAGAACATGTATGACATGACTACAAAGTCCATACTCCATACCATACTCTCCATACTCTTTTCATTCGCCTTTCTCCTTAAAAATGCTGACAATCAGTGCATCTTTAAAATCCTATATGAGACATTAATCCCTCTAGCAGGCACTGTATAGGTCCAGCAGCTTTGACAGTAAAAATAGGACCACCACGTTTCAACCTTCGATGGAATGACATCTTGTCCAGGTGCTTAGACACTTCTGGTAACTCTCAAAATTGTAATTAATTTTGTCTTAGTACATTTACAGCATTTGGCAGATGCTCTTACCCAGAGCAACTTACAATTATAATATATATATATATATATATATATATATATATATATATATATATATATATATATATATATATAATGTAGAATATGTAGGATTTAGCGGTTCAGAAATTTAATGAATCTTTCAGAACAAGTTTTTTCAACAAAACTCCTGTATAAGGTACTTTTTTTAGCTAGGAGTTGCATTCTCTTTCAATGGATTAAGCCGAAACCTCCAACTGCTAACCAATGGTACAGAGAGATATTTAAAGTTTTACTAATGAAGTGCTTGAGCTTAATTTTAAGAGTAATCAGAGTAATTCTGATAGGATAAGATGTGGGGACCATATCTGAATCACCTGTCAGGTGCTATAGCAGACTTAGTGCGCAGAGGTCGCTGCAATGTTGATTGGCACCCCTCTGGCACCTCTGTATCTCCCTTATGCTCTTTCTTGGGTGCAGATTTTGTTTTACTGATTTTTATTTGCTTTCTCTCTCTCTCTTTCTTTTTTTCTTTTTTTCTTTTTTGTTTTTTATGAAACTTATGTGACTTGAACCTTTATGTGATATGTTTATGCCTGTCACTGCTGTCATGTTTTCTTTCCTTTCCTTTTCCTGATAAGGTCTTTGTGGGTGGCATGGTCATTACCCACTCTGGCATTGAAGTCCCCCAGAATGAGGAATTTGTTCACTTTTGGACTAATCTGCTATTTTTGGTCTTGATAGAAGAATTCCATTTCTTTATTAGGACACACCATTGTTGGAGCATACACATTAATCAAACTCAAGTAATGCTCCTTTCTGATCTGGAGACACAGTAGTATAATCCTTTCAGATATCCCTATCAGCAGTGATGACAACCTGCTTGTGATCTCCATGCTCTCCACTATACATGCTGTGCACAAAACTTAAGGCTGATGGTGTAGTGCCCCCACTGACAGCCTCTCTGCACTTCCAAATGCAGTTTTAAAAGGTGCACAGAAGTACAACAAACTTGACTCATAAGAAATTTTCTCCGCAAAGTTACTAGTTAGTGACTGCTAACTAGTCTGGTGGCACCTCCATTGACCAACACTCTGGTTCTTCTGGATTCCATCAAGGTAGCTGTGACATTGATCCAAAGGGATTCATCTGCAACAAATCCACCTTAAGACACCCTGCTTCTGACATCCCTTATTGGATGCAGTTTAATGTCTTGCCAAGGACTGCATAATTTCCCAAAAAAAACAACAACTTTTTTTTCATTTTTAATTCATTATTAAAAACATTGTAGAGTGTTTACATTTTCCTTATGTTTCACCCTTTCTAAACTGCCAACTACTCACCTTGTACCAAGCTGGCCCTCTTTGCATCTTGGATCTATGTGACCTATGGTCAAAGCTGCAGGTGACCTGTCCTCTAAAGCTGGTGACAGACTCTTTTCATCTCTTCATGGGTGTAGTGGGTGTACCCTTTTTTTTTCTTTTTGGAGGTAATTTTGCTTTTGTGGAACTTTTGGTATTTGTGGTTATTATAAAATAAATACACATATATATTTTCCACAAAGTCCAGACTGTCTGTCTGCCTCTCAATGTGCTTTAAATAAAAAAGGAAAATATAGCTTAATGTAGTTTAATTTTTTTGGCTAAATTCTCAAATGATTTCCTGGATAATGAAAGAAAGCCATATAACTAAACAGGATAAAGCTGTTTCACTCGAATATTTTTTCCTTAGAGGTAATGTAAAGTGGGAGATAGAGTAGTTTGCCTAAGCCAATTTGCCTGACGAACGACACACAAGCAGCTGAGTTCATCACTAAAAAAAGGCCTTTGAAGGTCACAAAGACAAAATGAAATCAAAACATTTATCTAAAAATTTCTGCTGCCTGATAACACACTACTTCAACATTTAAGTTATTTACACTTAAAAAAATTGTTTTGTTTTAAATTCTTAAAATGAAGGTGCTGCAGTATTTGTTACAGTGCAGTTAATTTAGATTTTTGGCATTTAGAAAATGCCCTTATCCAGAGTTACTTATGTTGATCTCAGTTATGCATCTAAGCAGTTGAGTATTGAGTCTTGCTCAGAGGCCCACCAGTGGCAGCTTGGAGGTACTGGGACTTGAACCCCTAAACCTCGGATTAGTGTTAGTGTTGTTATATGTGAAAAATGCTTCTCTTTCTATTCTACTATGTGTCTTTACTGTAACCACACTGTTCATTGTCTCCTGTACTTCAAATATTTCTGCACTAATGCTAGAGATCTTGGAAAATGTCATGCCAGCCCACAATTACATGGACACTAGCATAGAGCACCACACCTCTCAGAATCCTTTACCATCAGTTTAACATTTCTATCATATTTCCTGTTACACCTGTCTC
>JAOUQZ010087600.1:2491-16699 GCA_028564935.1 Neosilurus hyrtlii
ATTCACACCTAGGGGCAATTTGGAACAACTAATTACCCTAATGTGCATGACTTTGGACTGTGGGAGAAAACTGGAGTGAACATGCAAACTCCACACAGAAACGCCCATGCATTGGACTCAAACCCGGGACCGTCTCACTGGTGGACTTGTTAACCACTACCCCACTGTGCTACCATAAAATTTATACATTCACACTTTTACTGAACCGCTTTATCCTTCTAGGGCTGTGGGGAGGCTGGAGCCTATCTCAGTCGACTCTGGGTGAACTCAGGGTACACCCTGAACAGCTTGCAAGTCCATAACCACAACACACAATCATTCACACTCATTCCTAGGGGAATTTTAGAATAGCAAATTAGCCTAATGTGCATGTCTTTGAACTTTGGGAGGAAACTTGGGTACCCAGCAGAAACTCACTGAACCCAGGACCTTGTTGCTATAAGGCAGATGTGCTTACCAGAATGCTACCATGCCACCTTGTTATCAGATTATTTTTGAATAAAATGGTTGATGAGAGGGTTTTTCAGTGGTGTTGAGACCATTGGATTTTAAATACAAGGACTCATATTTATACCTGAAAACAAACAAACAAACAAAATGCAAGGGATAGAAAATACACACTGAACAGGGGAATTGTGTCTCTACCTACAGTTACCGAAACATGTAAGCTGACATTGGGGACCACTTCCATAAATGAGGAATGAACTCAAAAACCTCACCACATCCAATATAAGTTTATATTTATTAATTATAATATCTGGTATCTGCCATAAGTATCCTGGTGAATGAGTTGTCACTATGGAGATGATAATGTATTAGATCAATTGCATGAATAACTCTTATAGCCATAATTACTGTGAAGTCTGCTGTTATAGCAAATTTATTATAATCAATCAACGAAATTAGCTTTCAGTTCTGGCATGAATACCTTTTTTAGTAAACAGTTTGAATTCCATCTCCACACAGCTAAAGCATGCCTTTAAGACACACATTAGGCATTGCTTAAGACATGCATTAGGCATTTCAGTACAACCGCAAGCCCTAATTAGCTTATCTTTGACATCCTTCTTAAGGTAAAGCCCTTATTGTATGCCTGAAATTAAACCCACTTATATCTTATTTGCATCTCATCTCAGTTGGCACCATAATCATTTCTTTATCTCTGCATTCTTTATTTCGCATGCCGTTGCTCTATAAATGTCACAAGCTGTACATTATTTCTTGCCTAAGACATGCTTCTTGCCTGTACGTTTTCCTTGTATTTTTCCTTTATGGCTGCATGCTGGCTGGAATAAAGAAGGCAGACTGTGCAGTGTGAGGCATTAAAGTGTCGCAGAAATGGTGGCATCATTATTTCAGCCATTCAGCTCCCGACTTCTGGCAGAAGGGAGTTTATGGTAGATCTATGGCGTATTATATGAGGTTTAGGATTATAAGAGGGAGTTCTAGCCTGCTGTAAGCGGTGGGCTGCTTTTGTGAGTGGAGAATAGGCACAGAATTTTTTTTTTTTTTTTTTTGTAAAGTCTGTCCTGAATAATGTTCTTACAGAAATGAATGGCTCAGATGCCTTTGTTGATGGTTGATTATTGAAGAGAGAGAGAGAGAGAGAGAGAGTGTGTGTGTGTGTATGTGTGTGTGTGTGTGATTGAGAGAGAGAGAGAGAGAGAGACGAAGAGGAGCTTAAAAATAGTGGATGATAGGCCGTGATGGTGGAAGATATGGGGTATAGAGGTTCTGTGGAATCCTCACACATGCAATATGAATAAATATGAATAAATATTTTTATTCTCTTCCCAGGCTGGTTCCGTTCATCTCTCATCTCACTATATGTTTTTCCCTGCAATAGTTGTAGTAACAGTGTGTGGTGGGAGGATGGGGATGTAGTGCTGCTGCTGGTGGTGGTGGTGGTGGTGATGTGGATTCTGCTAAAGTACATTTTGCGATCTCAGCCTTTCTGTGACTTATTTGAGTGAACTGAGTAAACCGATTGAACGCCATACTTTTTCTTTCATGTACCATTAGATGAGACATTGTTTTGACTCAGTGTTTGGTTTGCAGAAAGGAACCTCACGGACCTTTGAACTGGTTTCACTCCACTGCTGTATTTATTAGTGAGTTCTTATTATTTAATTTAATTATGTATTATCCTATTTGACTGGCCACAATAGGGTCGATGAAAAGATCAGCACCAGGTTCAAATGAAATCTCCAGGTTCCATAATCAGTGCCAGATGTTCCTCATAATTTCTCACAAATTCTAATTTAAACTTGATTAAATTCATTGTATATTCCTAACTAACATGGTAACGCACATTTTTGTAGTGTTGGCTTTTTTTATTCCTTTTAATACAATAGAAAGAAGCTTGATACACTAGGTTTTTATCTTTTCCATTTATTTATATATTTATTTTTGTCAAGGCTATGGGGGCCAACTCAGTCTAACAAAATTCTCAAAAGTTCACCTCATCTCATCTCATTTGCTGAACTGCTTAATCCTACTAGGGAATGCAGGCAGGCTAAAGCCTATCTCAGCCAACACTAAGCAAAGGTGGGGTACAACCAGAATGCTCACACCTATGGGTACAGCCAATCAGACTAATGTGCATGTCTTTGCACTGTGGGAGGAAACCGGTATTTTTGGAGAAAACCCATGCTAGCACAGGGAGAAAATGAAAACTCTACACAGAGATGCCTGAGTTCAGGATCAAACCCAGGACCTTCTTGCTGTGAGGCAGACCCCTTCATGCCACCCCTTTTCCAAAAGTTTATGTGTGAATAAAAACAAACAAACAAACAAATAAAATTAACAAATAATTAAATAATTATAATAATTATAAGAAGAAGAAGATGCGGGCACAGTGACATAGTGGTTAGCACGTCCAGCTCACAGCAAGAATTTGCATGCATGGGTTTCCTTCGGGTACTCCAGTTTCCTCCAACAGCCCAAAAAGATGCACAGTAGGATAAATGTCTGTTCCAAATTGCCCCAAGGTATAAGAGTGAGTGTAAATGGTTGTATGTTCATTGGCCCTGCAATGGTATGGCGAGCCCAGCCGAGTGCCAGCCTCCACCCGACCCTAATTAGGATTAAGTGGCTGCAAATGAAAGAATGGATAATAAAATGGTCATTGTTATTGTGATACTATGGTGCACATCATGAATTACTCAAAACAGAAGAAAAATCTGTACACTGCAAAATTTAATAAGATTCAAAATACCAGAGCAATACAAAATTTTATTGGGCACAGAGGAACAACAACAATAACAAAAAAAAGCATAATGTTCTCAGTCAGGTAGACCTTTGCTTGCTTGCGCTTTCTCTCTCTCTCTCTCTCTCTCTCTCTCACTCTCTTTCTCTCTCTCTTTCTCTCTCTCTCTCTCTCTCTCTCACACACACACTCCATGCAAAAGCAGGAAAATTGCACTTCATTATCACACAGAGTTTAGTTCCAAATTTCCAAAAGCTTTTAACCTTGTGCATTACCAACAATCCAAACATGATTTGTCCTTTTCCATTAAACATCACCAAATACACAACCTGGACATCTCTCATATTTGCAGTTGTCAAATATTTTGCATCCAGGGGCCAGTTTTGCTATTATAGAACCAAAAATCCACAGGACCACTCAGTACAGGTTTATTCTGTGAAATATTCAGATATGGGATTCATTAATACTACAAAAAATGTGTAATAATGTGGTAGCTTTTTATCTGAGCTTTTTAATTCCTAAATTATTACATTAATCTTCTTCAGTAACAACACATTAGGCTAAACACATTGAGACACTATTCAAATTATTTCAGTTATTAAGGTTTAGAATAAACACATTTAATCTTAAAGATCAGATTGCGCATTTGATAATGGTGGCTTTTCATTTCCATCACTGTAATAAATAATATAGATGGACATTCACAGTGTGTGAGATATTATCACCCAACCGCATGGATAATGTAGCAAATGGCCCTACATGGGTACTGGTTTTTAATACCCATGTGCCTTTCTTCTGTTATGTTCTAAATACATGGATGTGACTGAATTAGCAAACAAAAAAACTCTTTTGAAGGTTTTATGTGATGGCTTGGGTGGATATGCCCATGTCAAAGGTAACTGTCTCATTTCAAAGTCCATATATGGTTTCCAGTTAGTGCTAACTAATGGCATGTCTATTGGCACTTATTTCAAAGTTCTAAGTGTTTGAAATGCTGTGACCTTGTGATGTGCTGTTTTTACCTTTCAAGGTCACTTGAGGTGAAAAGTAATTGTCTTGATTAAAAGTCCAACATAGTTTTCTATTAGTGTTCCATAGTAATGGCATGTCTACCAGCAAAATTATAGGCACTCTACCACCAAAATATACTGATCTTGCTATTGACTACACATCCCAAAATCAAATGATCTCTGGGAATCAGGAGGGGTAGTGTAACCCACGAAGTTTGGTGAAAATCTGTACATACGTGTAGTTCATGAAATTGACAAGCTGACTTACAAACAATGCCAAGTACAATACTTCTACCAAAACTGGATTTAATTTAGAATTCACAAAGACTCTTGTCTCTAGGCAACTTTGAGGAACTTGGGCAATTCCCTCACCGATAAAGAGCAGCATCTTTCATTCATTCATTTGCAGAACCCTCTGGCTGCAGGGACGCTGGAGCCTATCTCATAGTGCCAACACACATTCAGCCATTCACAGTCACACTCACACCTAGGGGCGATTCAGAACAGCCAATGAGTCTTTGGACTGTGGGGGGAAACTGGGGTACCTGGAAGAACCCTGTTCAAGCACAGTGAGAACATGCAAACTTCACACAGAAACGCCCTTGCCAAGCCTGGTACTCAAACCCGGGATCTTCTTGTTGTGAGGTGCTTGATGTGCTAACCTGTATGCCACTGTGCCATCTAAGGTCAGTGTATGTCAGGATGAACCGTGTTGTGTGACAAATATAAAACAAGTGGTTGGTTGATCTTAATTAAGTTATTAATGCTTTAATATGGCAATTTAGACTATCATTCTTAAATGTCTCGCTCCAGTCGTAAGCAGGAAACAATAATGTTGGATAGTTAAACACTTACTCATCATGAGAAGACTGGAATAACACAGGAGCTAATGGCTGCCATCTTGACTTCTCCACTAACTCTTTCCTTATGACATGAATGTGGCATTAGATGTGACGCCGAGGCTTTAGTTACTCTACTTAGGTGAAGCATTTAGCCTCATTACAGCGACAGGGTGAGGATGTAGCTGTCCATCCTGTAATGGTGCCCTGAGGTGACATGCTGGACATGTTAGCATGTCATTAAATGTCCATTAATTGGCCTCCACAAGCTGATTGCTACAGTTTGTTTAATCTTCTTTTCTTTTTCCTTTTGGCACATTCTTGTTATTTCTGACATTCTTAAGCCAAGGCTTTCAGCTAAATTAACCAATATGTTTTTGCGTTCTCAGCCAATAATTTTTTTCCCTCAGTTTGGCAGGATTTTGGCAAGCCAGCAACTATAATTGAGTGTGTGCTAAATTGAGTGTGTATTAGGGCTAGGACTAGATAGGTGAAAGTAAAGGTAAAGGTGTGTGTGATGGATGGAGCCAGAGGTCTTTCCATTGATAAAAACTCCCCTCTCTTCTCAATCCTTCTGGTGTGTTCAATTTTCTGTTATTGCACTGAAATTAAACATGCCTGTCAGTTTGCTTTTCCAGCAAGGTCCATCACTTATTGAGTCGAACAAAGAAAGGGCAGCTGCATGCAGAGGCACACACCGGCCCTGATATCAAAGCTGTGTGGAAGGAAGGGCAGATTTGAGCACACGGAATGAGGAGTGAATGTGTCTGAGTGTGAGTCAGAAAAATACCGAAAGCCAGAAGGAGCACTTCTGAGTTCACTCTAAGTTCTTACATGCATTTCAGCACCAATAAAACAAACTCCTCCCACATTGACATTTATTATTTATGTCTGGCGGCACGGTGGTGCAGTGGTTAGCACATCTGCCTCACAGCAAGAAGGCCTGGGTTTGCTTGAGTTCGCATGTTCTCCCCGTGCTTACATGGGTTTCCTCTAGATACTCCGGTTTCCTCCCACAGTCCAAAAAAAGGCACAGTAGGCTAATTGGATATTTCAAATTGCCCCTGTGTGTGAGTGTGTGTATGGTTGTGTGTGTTCAGCCCTGCGATGGTCTGGCGAGGTGCTCAGGGTGTACCCCACCCTTGCCGAGAGTTGGCTGAGATCATTAATCTAAAAATTACTGGATTAAGCGCTCGGCATATCAGCCCAGGCCGGCTGCCATATTGCTAGAATTCCAAAAATATTAAGCTGTGTGTATACAATATTGCTTACAACGTCTGAATATGTCTATATACTAAAAATACTGGTCAAGATGGATCTTTTTATAAATACTAAAAATATTTATGTAATAAATTTACTGTCTTGCTTCTTATGAGAAATTTTAAGCTGTAAGAAGTAATTAACTATTATAGATTTTATATATGAATATATATGATGGGAAGTTGAATAAAAAAGATAAAATTTATTTAAGTGATTTTTTACTGACTCACCCACTCATTTTTACCTCATCACTGACTATTATCCATCCATCCATTTGCCAGGCTGCTTAATCCTTTTACAGTCATGGGGAGGCTGAAGCCTATCTCAGCCACCATTAAATAAAGCTTGAGTACACCCCGAACAGCTTGCCAGACCAACGCTGGGCCAACACACAACCATTCACCCTCACACCTAGGGGGAATTTGAAACAGCCAATTAGCCTAATGTGCATGCCTTTGGACTGTGGGAGGAAACCGGAGTAACTGGAGGAAACATACAAGCACAGGGAGAATACGCAAACCACACAGAAATGTCAGAGCCTGGGACTCGAACCTTCAAGTCTTGAACCCAGAACGTTCTTGCTGTGAGGTGGACCTGCTAACCACTATGCCACCAAGCCACCCTGTAAGTGACTAGAAATATTTATATAATATAATATTTTTTTTAACTTAAAGTAATATTATCACATTGGCAAAGTATGAGATATGTATTTTCTACATCATTTAAAATCAATTCATTTTTTCTCCAATCATCCAATTAAATTTTTTTCATTTACCAGGTAGTTATATAAACTTTATGCATAGCTTATGTACTTCGTTCTTTAAAGGTGTCTATTCATGTACTAGTTACATCAAATATAGATGAAATAAAGTGCTTTTTCTGGGAAATTAAATGGTATCTTAAACCATTTGCTTTCTCCTGTATGCAAGTAACAATGACTCATGCAGCAGAGATCTAGAAAACGTAAACATAGCACATATGCCATCTGCTGGAGGGTTTGGGTTTTAGGGTTGAGGGTTTTAATTATTAAGAACTTATTTAGGGGCAGGTTGAGGTTAAGGGATAATAGAACAACTCTATTAAAATAATGCGCTGTAGTTGGTTAGCTCGTCCGACTCACAGCAAGCAGGTCCTGGGTTCGAGTCCAGCGTGTTTCTGTGTGGAGTCTGCATGGTCTTCCTATGCTTGTGTGGGTTTCCTTCGGGTTCTCTGGTTTACTCCCGCAATCCAATGACATGCATATTAGGCTGATTGGCTTTTGGGTGTCAGAGTGTGTGTGTGTGTGTGTGTGTGTGTGTGCGTGTGTGTGTGCGTGTATGTGTGTGTGTGCTTGTGTGTTGGTCCTGCAGTGCACTGGCGAGCTGTTCAGGGTGAACCCAGCCTTCGCCTGGTGTCGGCTGAGATAGGCTACACCCTTTCTGCGACCCTAATATGATTAAGCAGTTTGGCAAATGAATGGAAGGATAATAATCAGTGATGGGGTTGTGTGAGTTATGGTTTTATTTTGTAAAAATTAATATGCATACATCATGTTGTGATTTTCCCTCATAGGCATCTAATTTACATAAACAATACCCTCATTTATGAGTTTTGTGATAATGAGATAATAAATGTTACTCACTATCTGAGGACAAAAAATAAATCAAGCAAATTAAACGATCAATTTTAGAGCCATAAAAACCTTAAATAAAATGAAATAAAATAAAATGGTAAAACTCCGGTGTTCCCTGCAGTGTGTATTGACTGACTGTGGACAACTCGCCAGTCCATCACAGGGCAGCATACACACAGCCATTCACACTCAAACCCACAACCAGGAGTGATTTGAAACAGCCAATTAGCCTACTGTGCATGTTTTTGGACTGTGGGAGGAAACCAGAGTAATGGAAACCAGAAAAAATGTGTTCAAATGTGTTTGTGTTCAAATCCTCAATTCATGTTCTTCAAGTGCTTGCTTTGGGTTATCTAGTTTCCTCCCACTGTCCAAAGACATGCACATAATGCTGATTGGCTGTTCCATATTGCCCTTAGGTGTGAGTGTGAATGATTGTGTGTCTGTTCAGGGTGTCCACTTCCTTCACCCAGAGACGGTTGAGATAGGGTTCAGCCTCATTGCGAAACCGCAAAAAAGACCCCACTGTCCTTAAAGTAACATAGAATGTACTGGAAGTCTAAAGTTTTCCACTGAGATGATAGACGCATGGGCTTTTTCACTCTTCAGGTGTACAACCGCCAGTGAACACTGACCTCAGGGATTTGCTGGAACCCCTCTTGAAAGCACTTCTTGATTAAAGCACAACTTCAGTCACCTCGTCTTAACATGGCCGACTCAAAGCCTTCAGACACATGCACTGCTCTTTCGTCTCGTCTCCCGGCAGCCGCTTGAGCATATCAAGCCCTGTTGGAAAAGGAAAGAAATCCTCCCTGAGGATTGACCGCTTGCCACTTGCAGAGAAACACCAGTGCCCTATACATCACAGACTTGCTCTCTGAATCCTCTAGGTTCTTCCACACTCTCATTAGCCTTATCCACTGGATTAAAATGCCTGCACCTTCCGGCTGTGTGACTGCTCACGATTCTCTCTCGCACTCACGGGTCATCACAAATCATTGCTTTCTATCACAGAGGAATTTCTTCCACTTATACATAAGGAACTCATTCACAGTATTGTATGTTGTAATGGCTAAAATCTGTGTGCGGTGGCAATTTTGCCATTAGATTGCGGAGACCCTGCTGAGAAAATGTACGTCTCTGGAGTGATGACTGCAGATTTGTTTGCAAGGAACAGATTACAGGTTTGTACAATTACCTACACATTGGTATTGCACACAGTTCTCAATAACTGAAGCTCGGATTTCTTCTGCCGCAAAACACTAAAGCCATTTTATTGCAAAATCACTCTTTATTGCAAAGTCCTTAAATGTCTGCCATCCTGATCCATCCTCTATAAAACATTTCCTGATCAAATCTTAAGCCATATTAAAAAAAATTTAAAAATCCCTTTTCTGTTTACCAAAAATCAATATTCATGACCAAATTCCTTCAAGCAGCTTGCACAGTGGAGCGGCAAGGTCCTGGGTTTGGTTCGCAGGCTCGGGCGTTTCTATGTGGAGTTTACGTGTTTTCCCTGTACTTGTATGGGTTTCCTCCCGCAGTCCAAAAACATGCACCATAGGCTCCAAATTGCCCCTAGGTGTGAATGTGAATGGTTCTGCGTGTTGCACTGCAATGTCTGATGTGCTGTTCAAGATGTACCATGCCTTCACCCAGTGTCAGCTGAGACAGGCTCTAGCCTCCACTCAACCCTAGAAGGATTAAGTGGTTCAGCAAATGAGTGAGTGAGTGAGATCTTGCATAGTAATTTACTTTAAACTACAGTACACCGCTGGTTTTTCTCGCAAGCTAGTAATTGTCCAGCTTACTAGAACAGTTAATAGTAACTGTGTAAGTTAGGGATTACAGTGTAGTGCTTCTTATAATGATGGAAGAAATTTGGGGGGCGGCACTGATGATGGTGATATGATTAATATGTCCACCTCTTAGCAAGAAGGTCCTGGGTTCAAGTCCAGGGCTCGGCTTTCTGTGTGAAGTTTGTATGTTCTCCCCGTGCTTGTGAGGGTTTCCTCCACGTACCCCGGTTTCCTCCCACAGTCCAAAGACATGCACATTAGGCTAATTGGCTGTTCCACATTGACCCCAGGTGTGAGTGTCAGTGTGAATTGTTGTTTGTTTGTTTTGCAATGGTCTGGCTGATCAGGGTGTACCCCACCTTCACCAAGAGTTGGCTGAGATAGGCTCCAGCCCACTCAAAGTAGGCTAAAATAAAGTCGGCAAATAAATAAATGAATATGAAGTTACTAGAATGTGGTTTGTGACACAGCTTCAGATTATCAATGAATGTTTTATTTAAGATTCACAGCTGATAAGTAAAGAATTTCTTCCAGTGTGTCAGGGGGTGATCACAATAGAGGTGTGATAGAAAAGGGACTGACGTGAATAAAAATTTGCGGCTAAAAATTTTAGGCTGTAAAATATTCACTTGCATGTGGTATCTTGACAAAACATCTTGACGAGAATGTCAAAATTTGCAAAAAAAATTGCAGAAAAAGATCAACTGGCATTAGTCGCTTTTCTTTCGCTTCTCTAGTGTCATCACTTCCTAACATTATGGCTTTTGGAAGGGAATAGACGACGTTATACTGCAGTTTTATTTAAATTCCCCACACATTTCTTTTAAAAAGAGTTTGGATATTATTTAATGCACTTTAGTGATAATAGTAATAATAAATCAGTTATACAGTACCTTTCAGACTTTTAAACAAAAGTTCATGACATCTGAAAACATATTTGTGTAATGTATATAAATAATATCACATATCCTGCCATAAGCTCTAACCTTTTGTACTTACCTTTATGAATTTCCACAGCTTTATGCTTCTCAGTTCTACTGAATAGGTTCTGTTCTTAAGTATTATTTGTGATATATTTTATATATTTCACACAGTGAACCCATTATAGAAATCTATTGTTGAATTGGCCACAAAATACATTAATATATACAGTATAATACAAACACATAAATACCATTTTTCCATTTAATGAGCTGTCTTTCAGTGTTGTCATGTTTTTCAAACAATGTGATGCTTTTAACATTTTATACTTTCACAAAGCAGCTTTACAGAAATTTAGGTGTTTTTTTTTTTTTCATTTAAGTTGCTCCCTAGTGAACAAGCCAGAAGTGGCAATAGCCAGGAACACCAACATGAGAAAGAAACCTTGAGCGGGAACCAACAAGGTGGAGTCACTCCCTCTTTAAATCACTCATTTACTAAACCACTAAATCCTCTGTTAAGGTCGCACATAGACTGGAGCCTAGATCACAGTCGACACTAGGCAAAGGCAGGGTACACCCTGAACAGCTTTCCAGACCATCACTGGGCAACACACCAAACTATTCACAGTCACATTCACACCCAGCGGTAATCAGAATTGGCCAGTTAGCTTAATACATGTCTTTGGACTGTGGAAGGAAAACCAGGAAACACACACAAGCACAGGAACAACATGCAAACTCCAGGTGCAATCTAAAAACAGGCAATTAACCTTACGTGCAAGTCTGTGGATTGTGGGAGGAGGCCAGAATTCCCAGATGAAACCTACGCAAGCACAGGAAGAACAGCCAAACTTCACACAGAAATGCTCGATCCTGGGATTTGAATCCAGGACCTTTTTGCTATGAGGCAGACATGCTAACCTCTACGCCATGGTGCAGCCAACAATGGAAAGCGAAATTCCAAATTATGTCTTTTATAGACTTTTACAGATTCAAAGAATTTGCGCATGAGCATTATTAGTTTTAAGTTTATTGTATCAAACTAAAATAGTACGTTATTAACTCCTTAGTGGCTGAGACTTGATTGTAAACAACTTTTAGATGATGCAGTCTTTGGGCTATCTGAGGAAGAACATCCCCATCCAGGTTTCTTTAATGCGTAGCCTGGGGGTAGACTGCTCATTAGGTATGCCCTTCTTCTGTAATAGTTAAGATGTATATTGTGTGCAGAGTTCTCTAGAACAAATACTGTAACCATGGTAGCTTACCAAAAAGGAAGAACCAGAACCAGAGCTGGCGTCCAAGAACCAGAGCTGGCGTCCATCTCTGCCGACTCTGGGCAAGGACGGGGTACATGCAGGACAGCTCCCCAGGCCATCGCAGTGCAAAAACATGCTGACGGGGTTAATTTTAGTATTTTTTAATACTATTCCCAATAAGTTGCCAACCCTTATATGAGTCATGTTTTAATGCATGACATGTTCTCTGGTTCTTCTCTGGTATTACAAAGTGTTAGCCAATTTTTCTACCAGTGAGGATACAAGTCTAAAATCATACATACAAAGTAACAGAAGCCTTCAACTCAAAATGAACTCATTCTATCAAAACACTAGCACCCCCCGCCACCCAGACAGGAATACAGAATGCAGACTCTCAGTCAGATCGCTAACCTTTGAAGTGTAGTTGGTACTTCTCTGTTGGAGATAACAGAAATATCATATGGACATATGGAACAGGAGTAAACGCTTAATAAAAAGTGCTGGAAACTATAAATTTTAGTATTGCACCAGGAATGTATGAAGTGTACAGTAAAATATGTAGCTCATATGTACAGTAGGAATTTGTTTACTCTGTGTACTTTATTATTTATTTTTTTATTTTATAGGTGCTAACAAGCTCTTTGCAGTAGCAGGTGAACTTTCTGGCTTTCTGTGTGCTTTGGTACAAAAAAAGTATTCATTAAAAAGAGTTTTCAGATTTTTTCTTTTTTCTTCTTTTTATTAATTCATTCATTCAAGCCACTTAATTCTAATTAGGGTCACAGGGAGGCTGGGGAGGCCATCTCAGCCCATTTTGGGCAAGGGTGAGATACACACTGGACAGCTCTCCAGGCCATCACTGGGCCAACATACAGACAACCATTCACACTCACACCCACACCTAGGGGTGATTTGGAATAGCCAAATAGCCTACTGTGCATCTTTTTGGACTGTGGAACCCACGCAAGCACAGGGAAACCTGCAAATTCGACACAGAAATGTCCGAACCTGGGAACTGAACACAGGCCTTCTTGCTGTGAGGTGGACGTGCTAACCACTGCTACCTTTTTATTAGTATTATTTTCATTATTGAATTTTTTGTTGCATATTTCTCACTTGTCATTGAACACTGGTTTCTACTGCTGCACTTTTAAATGAGTCCAGGTGGATATCAGCTTGCTAAGACACAAATACTGGATTACAATCAAAACCTCATTAAAAAATCTCAGTTATTATTTTGCAGACTCTCTCATTCATTTGCCAAAACTGCCTAATCATAAAAGAGTCATGAGGTGTCTGGTGTCTTTGGACTGTGGGAAGAAAACGGAGGACCCACACAAGCACAAAAAGAAAATGCAAACTCACAGAAAGCCCAGGACCTTCTTGCGTCAAGGCGGATGTGCTAACCACTATGCCACCATATCACCCTGATTTATTATAATTTCTAATAAAATCAACAAGGACAAAAGGGATACAGTGCATTAGATGTTATATCAAAAATGTCTGGAATTCGGGACATGAAAAATGTGAAAGTGTGAAACTACAATGTCAATCATCATGATTTCCTTTTTGAAAAAAATGTTCCCGTTTGCAAGTTAGTTGTAGAAATTATACTTTTTCTTTTTTTTTTTTAGCTGGTTGTGCCTAAAAAAACTGTTTACTAAATAGTCAAAGCAATTACAGTTTGGTGCATACAGAGCACTTAGTGGATGAAGAATTTAGAAACTGTGAACCCAACTGAACAAAAGGCTTGTTAGGAAATCAGTGAAAGAACACAAAACACTCGTAAACTTTTTACCCAAATGAAAAAAGTCACTTTCTGTAGATAGAGACTGACTATGACAGCATAACTAAAAAGAGAGAACCAGAAGAAGGACAAACATGAGAAGGCACCCTGTAACATGAAGCAATCAGCCACTCCACTTTCCGCCATCACACTACCTCTCTCAGTAACATAAATTCTCTTTTTAGTATTAAATCTTTCTTTTATTTAATTCTAGTTATCGATGGACTGGTGTGCTAACTGGAATGGACTTTGTTCCAAAAGTGCTGTGCATCATTAAATATAATGGGATAAATAGTACAATTCATTAACTAATAAATAAAAAGGTAAACAACATCAAATTACTGTAGATTAAGTGCAATTAAATGAATAAACATATGTATTCTTTTAAAGGAAACTACTGTAGCTTTAGTTTCCTCTTAAATGAAAGCATCATTTAAATCCAAATTCAAATTTTATTTGTCACATACAAATTATACACAGTACAATATGTAGTGAAATGCTTAGTACGACTG
>JAOUQZ010087682.1:0-16693 GCA_028564935.1 Neosilurus hyrtlii
GTGTGTGTGTGTGTGTGTGTGTGTGTGTGTGTGAGAGAGAGAGAGAGAGTGTGTGTGTGTGTGAGAGAGAGAGAGAGAGAGAGTGTGTGTGTGTGTGAGAGAGAGAGTGTGTGAGAGTGAGAGAGCGAGAGTGTGTGTATGTGTGTGTCGGAGGGAGGAACGACAGAATGTAGAAACTATGAAAATGAAAGAGAGTCCGTGTATTAGGTTCTGTGTGAGTTTTTCTTCTCCTGGTTGACTTTGTACTCCATGAGATCAACTGATCCGCAGCCAAACAGAAACCGAACAGAAACAGTGACCGAATTTACACCACATTACTGGCCACATGGTGTGGAATGGAGGGTCCAGTCCGGATTTTCTGCTTTAAGAATGTTTTCTGTTGTTAAAATGTCCGGCTCTCCCCGTTTTCTCCCCATCAGAAGGTAAGAGATTCTCAAGGAAACACACCAAAGGTTGCATGGCTTAAACACACACACACACACACACACACACACACACTGAAATGTGTATAGAATGGAGAGTTTGTGGGTTGTTTAGTTGAGTGTTTGGTATTTGCCGCATGAGATGAAAGTTTTTTTGATGATGAAGCTGAAGATGATGATGGTGGTTTAAATAAAGTAGTGTTGATCGGATCAGTGTTTCAGTGTTTTGTTCAGGAGAAAAGGGGGCGCAATTGAACATGAGATCTTATACATGAACATATCAACTGAAATAAGATTAAACTGAACTTAAAATTCTGTTGTTCCTGTAATTCAGGACTGCAACACATGAATACAAGGTATCAGTCCTGGGGACCTTTTTTGTTTGTTTGTTTGTTTGTTTAAAGTAGTTTGAAACTGTTCAGACTGGAGCAGCCTACAAACTTGAGCTTGCTTAAATACTTAGCTTTGTTCTCATTTAATAAAGACTGAAAATATTATTTTAATTACACTGTTAAATGAAAAATAAAATTGGCAATACTTTAAAAAGGAACATACTTTTTCTAATAACAAAATATTTTATTTTTTTATTAATAATGATAATAATAGAAACAACAGTAACATGATGATGATTATTATTATTAGTCTTATAACCCCTGTCTTTCCTGAAGTAATTATCATTAAATTGGAAACTTTTGTTATAGTAACAGATGGATATTTGGGGGTACCCCTCAGAGCTGATTGAATGAAAAGGTTTGATTGAATCTGTGCTAGTTTTACAAAAAGAGATTTCTTTGCTGTAAGTCACACCGTGTGTGAATGGTGGTGAAAGGAACGCTGTTACTGATATAGTTCTGATGAATCCAATACTGTGTTTGTAAACTATATATATATATACTGTACCATACAAAAAATCAATAAAGAAAGCAGCGTATTATGCAAGACACATTTTTACATAAAAACTGAATGAAGTTTGTTGGGTTTTATGTGTAAAGAAGCAGGTGTGACAGTCAAAATCTTAAGGAGAACTGGGTCTGGTTCCGCAAGATACCTGGTAACACTTATAGATCTTTACCTTATAAAACTCAACTAACTCTACCTGAGATTATTCTATTTTAAAGTAAAAGGATTAAAACGGATCATCACACCAAATATTCACTTTATTTCATTTATTACTGTTTACTTTGCTTTATATAATTCTTTTTATGTATTTCATTTAAATATTTATATTTAAATATAAGGCATCTTTGATCTACAGCATTACTTTGCATGTGCCTAAAATGTTTGCACAGTATTGTATGCACTAATAGTGCGGACAGATTCTAACATATAGGCCTCAGTATGAGACACATTGGTATGGTTATGTCATCAGGCTTTGACGGGCGGTGCAAGATTTCTTTTAACAGAGCAGCTTTTGACACAACTCTCCCAAACAGATGTAAACAGTTGTCTACATGTAGCATGGGGATGTTTTTTGTCTGATTAGAAAGGTTACGAAAACGTTACTACTGCACAAATCCCTAATGATTCTTTTACAGAGAGTGAGATCATCTCTTTTACCAGCACAATATAATTTTGTACATCCGTGGGTTTAAAGCTAGAAATATGTATTAGGGGAACTATGCAGGAAAATAAACTATTTGTTTAATCGATTACATGATGAATTAATCCACACTTGTATTTCATGTTAGATTTAAACTTGCACACTTAAAGGAGCTGTGGCGTAATTTTTACCCAAATTTAGTTGCTAAAAATCATCTAAATAACCATAAATGTCCTAAAAAATTTCTATATTTATTAAACAGCCTTTCAGCTTGCAAATCGAAGCAGCCAAAAGTTTTGAAGGCCAGAATGGAGTTATTGGAACTGGATTGCAACATCATTGTTGGGCTGAACAGTTTTTAAAGACCTCAAACCCCTAACAATCTGAATGTATGAACCCAGGCTAATGTATGAGTATCCTTCATAAACCAATTTGCTTTCTATATTAGATAACATGTTTGATACCATTCATGATATTTAGGCTATCTTCTTCCAAAAACCATGACACCGGCCCTTTAAGTAAATGGGTAAAATTAGAAAGTTTCAAACTAGTATATAAGACAGAACATTATAATACACTCGTCCTATAAAAAATGTGTGGGGTACCTGTAATACACACACCAGATACCGTGACAGATTGGAGGGAGGAATGGGCTTTGTTCTTTTCTCGAAGACCTAAGAGTTGGCCAGCGTAGGGCAAATACCAGTAAATCTGGTAGTAGCATTCATGTTTGGCTGGTGTTTGGAGTAGTGGGTAGGAATAAGGCTCGGGGCGTTCGGCTGTCTTCAGAAACACTTTACTGTACGTTTTTTTCCCTCTCTCACTCACACATAACATTCCAGCCTTTTTTTCTTTACACACACACACACACACACACACACGCGCGCGCGCGTATCCCTCCGCCTTCCTAGTAACATGCAGTGTATACTTCCACTGCTTAAAGCACTAACTTATAAAATGTAATAATAAAATTTAAAGTTTGTATGTAAGAGAACAGCTTCACAACGGATATTTACAAAAATTAATCTGCACCATCTGATTATGAGACTCAAGTCAACCCTAGACAGTGAGATCCTGTGTAATGTTAGTTCAGTTCTGGTGTCTGAACAGGTTATTACTTTCTTTCACCGTGTTGGAGGATTTACAAAAATGAAGGACTCAACCTGCAGTGCCTGCAGTGCATGAACAACATTGTGCCTTGATGGTGTTGTCATCAGCAGCAACAGCAGCATCAGTACTGATGTTGTAGTGTTTCTCATGTTTACACTCGGAGCGGTTGGCGTTGGCCTTGCTCCGAATATTTTCCCTTCTGTAAACTTTTACACCATGGACATACAAGTCCAGTGCTTAATGTCGCCCATTTTGTCTGCTACTTGAAGAGATCTTTTTGTTGTCATCTTTCCAAAACAGGTTTATGGCCTACTGTGGAAACTCCCGAAGTTGCATTTCAGTCACTGCTTTGGATGCTCTAGCTGTAAACTCCAGGCCTGCTTGTCCGAGGTTTCAGCTGTGGCCCTGTTCATATGAGTTTGAGTTCTGGAGAGATCAGATTTGCCAAGTAATTTACACTGTCGCAAAGCAGCTGTACATAGAAAACAAATTTGGTGAAGAATTTAAACTTATGATTTTAAACATTTTCCCTAATGAAGTAGCCCACAGCAATGGTGGGAAGGAAAAACTCCCTCAGGCTACACGAGGTAATCTTTAGAGGAACCAAACTCAAGAGGGAAACCCATCCTCATTCAGGTGAAACCAGATAAAAATACAAATCATGTAGCAGAAACTTCACTGCAGTTTAGCATGAAGTGTATTTGCTTATTTTATAACTGTAATGGGAATTATAGTCCTGAATCATTTTCGTAAAAGAGTTCATATCACCAGCAGTGAAAAGTCATCTTCACAGTTTCTGAGTGGATATTTAGGTCCATATGGATCATTATCAGCAGGAGCGAGGGGCTTCCAGCCAGTAGTTACACATCAGGACTCGTGGACATTCGGATCTGTTTAAATACACATTAGGACATACCTGAAGTGATTTTATTATCTTACTCCTTCGCCTGTCCTGATGAATTTGTTAAAAAAATCTCTTTGCTTTCACCTCTATAATGAATAATAACCTTGTTTACACACTTTTTGCACGCTTGTATTCAGTAGGTTGACCACAAACCACCTCTGGAAAAGAACCAGGTTTGAACTGATTTTGAGCCTGATGTGACAGGGAGACGGATTCAGATCGGTTCAGAATTGATTATGTTCATGTAGTGTGAACAGGGACTTACTAATCTATGGGAAGGGTTAATTTAAACATGGCTGCCACACAGGTCCTGGGTTTGTATCCCTAGCTTTCATATTTGGTGTTTGCGTGGGGTTTCCTCTAGGTACTCCGTGGAATTAATAGGCATCTGACACAGAGGAAGCACTGAAAATATGATTTAAAATATGAAATAAATTTGTCTCTAGGCCATATTTAAAATAACTCATTGACTCACTCATTTGCCGAACCGCTTAATCCTACTAGCATTATGTGGAGGCTGGAGCCCTACAGTCCAAAGACATGCACAGACATAGATAGGCTAACAGACTGCTCATAAATGCCCCTGGGTGTAAGTGTGAATGGTTGTGTCTGTGTTGACTTTGCAGTGGGCTGGTGAGCTATTCAGGGTGTACCCCACCTTAGCCCAGTGTCGGCTGAGATAGGCTCCAGCCTCCACACAATCGTAGTAGGATTAAGCGGTTCGGCAAATGAGTGAGTGAATGAGTTATTTTAAAATATGGCAAATTAGAGACAAATTTATTTAAATCTTATTTATATCAGATTTTCAGTGCTTTCTTGTTGTCAGATGCCTTTTAATTGCTTGATTTATTCAACATCAAACTCAGTTGGGTCTCCTTGTTTAAATGTCCACTTTTTAAGTTTAGTTTAGAAATTTTCAGAGAGTCAGGTCACTCTGATACTTTCAGTTTGTTGCCTTTAAACATTTCTGCTACAATTTGTGAGGTTGGGTTCAGATCAGTGTCCTTCTAGAAGACAGCGTTGAGAGTTTTACATTTCTAGCTGGGGTCTTGAGGTTCCTCATTTCTCATTATGTCCTATATACTATTTAACCAAAGGTATGTGGACAGCTTGCCCATTGTACTATAGATTGTTAGATTTGGATCTAAGAATGTTGGTTCCTTTGCTGCTGTAGCAGCCAGCAGTCTTTTGGCATGGCTTTCCCTTTGAATGTTGGATGTTGTAATTTCCCATTCAGCCGCTTAAGCACTAGTGCGATAGTGCACTTATGTTGATCTAGAAGATTTGGTGTGCGTTTAGGATTCTAGTTCATCCTGAAGGTGGGGTTGAGGTCAGGGTTCTGTGCAGGCCATTCAAGTTCTTACACACCAACCTTGTCTTCATTGAGCTTCATTGATCTTGGATCAGAAGAAAATCTACAAATAGCAAACACCTAAAAAATATTCGAACAGGATGAATATTTGGATCCATTGACAACTCCAAAACCACTGAGAGTGCAGTGTGAAGGGAAACCAGGGAGAAGAATTTTATATTAACAAGTATAGCTTTAGCAAGCATAAGAAAAAGGTCAGGTGTGTGGTTTCCAAATGTGTGGATTTCCCTCTGGGAAGGACAGTATATTATTTATATAGTATGTGATTATTAAACAGCAGTGATTTGACACTGGAGAAGATGAAGATATGTATAGAGTTGTATAGAATGAATGTGTTTGTTGTGTCTCAGTAAAATTTATGAGGATAGCTTTTATAATATTACTTATATATAATAATACTGCAAAACATCACAACATGTAGTGAAATACACATATATCTAACAACTGCATGAACTTGGAAATACATGCTGAAAATTATCGAAAGAGTTGTTTCTAAAGTATCAGAATTAACTCGATTTAATCAGTTTTGGAGGCATTCAGTTTGTTTTACACATTTCTACAAAGGTATTAATAACTATTTGTGAATGCTAGATTCGTTTATGAATTCAGCCAGAAAGAGAGAGAGAGAGAGAGAGAGAGAGAAAGTAAACAAAAAATGTGAGAGAGATTGAGCAAACAAGGGCAAGAATGAGCAAAAGTGAGAGAGAGAGAGCGACCGAGAGAGAGCGACCGAGAGAGAGCGAAAGAGAGAGAGCGAGAGAGAGAGCACAAGCGAGAGACTAAGTGAGAGACTGAACAAGAGAAACAAGAGCGAGGGAGAGAGTGAGCGAAAGTGGGAGATCAAGTAACGAAGAGAGAAAGAGAGAGGGGGGGAGTAAGAGAGATCGAGCAAGAGAGATAATGAGTGAGAGAAAGTGAGAGAGTGAGCGACGCAGCAGGAATAAAAGAGTGTGTATGCATTAAATGTGAGTGTACATTGAGCGAGAGCATGCTGCGAGAGAGTGAGAAAGGCTTATGACCTGACTCTGGGATCAGGACAGTGTAGTCATTCTTACTCTCGCTTAGCCCGAGGACTGGACACCATGATGTGTCCACTCTACTATTAAAAACGTCTTTCATTCAGATCCTACTAGGGTCATGGAGAAGCTCGATCCTATCTCAGTCGACTCCAAGTAAATCCATTGCACAACACACAAACATTTACACACACATCAAGGGGCAATTTGGAGCGGCAAATTACCTAATGTGCATGTTTTGGGGCTGTAGGAGGAAACTGGAGTACCCAGAGGAAACCCACACAAACATGCAAGCTCCACATTAAAACACCCGAGCTGACTCAAACCCAGGACCTTCTTGCTGTGAGGTGGACGTCCTTGGTTCAAGTCCTGGGCTTGGCGTTTCTGTATGGAGTTTGCATATTCTCCCTGTGCTTGCGTGGGTCTCCTCTGGGTGAGCCTCTCCTATTGCCCTTATATGTGGATGTAAGTGTGAATTGTAGCCCTGTGATGGTCTGGCGATCTGTTCTGGGCATACCCCACCTTCGTCCAGTTTCGGCTGAGATCATGACACTAGTAGAAAAGTTGTTCAACAAATGACTGAGTGAGAGTAAGAGACCTTTATGGCAGCAGTTTGTATATTGGTTTGATGGTCAGGCCACATACCTTTGGCTAAATATTGCATCCCTGAAGTGCACCAGTCTCTTTTCCCAAAAGCACCCCACAACTTGATGCTGTCAACCCCATGCTTTTACAGTTGAAGTTGTCTCTTAGCTGAAGCAGTGCATAGCTTTATATCAAATACTGTTTTTCAAACAGGGAAAATTCATCTGGGTTTTTAACCAGAATGTTTAACTGGTCAGCAAGACAAAAAAGACCACTCAAAACTGATCAGACTTTCATTTCCTGTTTTCTAACCCCTTGTCCCAATATCCACACTAGTGCTCTTGTGCCCCTTTGTTGTGCATTCTTGCTCAGGAATGCAGACCGTAGGGTGTCCTAATTCTCTAGTGTTGTTCTCTTAATGCCCCCCTTCCCCAAGAGCACATGAGACCTCAGTTCACTAAAGGCTATTAGCCAGAATTCCTGTAGTGTCATGACGTTTTGAGCAGCTCACCAATGTGGAAGCAAAACATTAGATTTTTTTTGTGCTGCTCTGACAGGGAAGCCGAGAAGAGATTATTTTTCAAATGTAAGTGAAAATCTTACTTGAATAGAAGTTGATCTTGATATCATATCAAATGCAACCTGATGCGAAGCTTTGACTCGCAGATACATAACATAATAAAAGAGGAAGTGATGTCGTTATTAACGTGTACAAGATTGGCCCAATTTTGCTTTGAAAAACTTAAGGAGACATCTGACTGATGTGTGTAAATGAGGAGATACTCTTTCTGTAAAATAATAAACAATATTTACAATTTTTTTTTTTATGATTTGAGCATGTAACTAAAGGTTGCTAATGACTAATAACTAATGGCTAATCTAGTGGCTTACTCAGTGTGGTGATGTTAGATGCTACTGTAAATTCTTATAGTAAAATCTATAATAAAACGGGTATACTTAGATGTCCTGAGTCGAAAGCCCTACTTTATGAGACAGCTGTCCATTATGGTAGCAAGGCAGCAATGCGAAAACCTTCTGTTTTGAACAGGACTGTAACGCTGCACCATGTACAAACCACTTTTTTATTTTCAGCTAATCTGAAGTGTTCCCATACTTTTGATGATCTTGGTCTTTCTCACAAACCTATTTAAACACTGAGTCTGACTCTGCTGTAGCTGCCATGTTTTTTTTATTTTTTTTTTACTGTAGTGTCAACCAATGACTGAAGCCACATAGCTCATTTACGCGTGTCTCTAGCATCATGCACACAGCCAGTAGAGTTAGCATTATATGATTTGTTATTTGACTTCTCACTGAGAGTCCAAAAGCTGTTTTGGACCACAATCAGTACAGAACAGGGACATGGCTAAACTTTGTTGGTTAATGTGTGAAAAAAATCAGGATCTCAGTGCATGTGTGCTGTTTAGGACATGTTTGTCATTGTGAAGCATTCACACTCGGTGTGCCAGGGACTGGCGGACAAGCACTGTGGGAATACAGTGGATTCCGAGGATGGTTTTGGTGCTATGTTTGGGCTGCAGATGGGACAAACATGTATAGTAAAATTGAATGATAAATATGTTGTGGTGTAATAATAAGCGCCAGACTGGGTGTGTTCACCAGAGAAAGGGAGATGGTGCGGTTTAGGTTTATTTTGGATCTCCCTGGCTCAGACTTCATTACGACATGGATGTTGTGCACTTTGCTAATTCTGTTTGTGGCCTTGAAGGAATAAAATTTATTCACATTGCTTAATCAATGTGTGGTTTATGTATTTGGGGCTGTGATTTTTTTTCTTTTCTCTAACTGAGACATGACTTGGCCAGTTAAACCCCCCCCCCCCCCTCCCCCCCCCCCCCCCCCCCCAAATTCATATTTTATGATATATATTTATACATGTGCATCAGGCAGGTAACAAGTCACCCAATCCACAGGTCTGTTTGGTTTGTTGGGTTTATGATTCGATTTCTTCAGAAAAAAATGTAATGAAAATATTATCACTTATATTAAAACTTATATTGCTTTTGTAAAATAGCAAGTCATTTTTGTAATAACAAACATTAATTTGAGCAACATTTGTTGGAGTAAAATATAGCAGACTATTAACTAAAATATTTTTAAATGTATTTTTATATATTTCTATAAAGTTGTTAATAGTTCCTTTGTTAAAACATTTATGAACATTTGTGAAAGTTGTAGTCGGGTTTAAAGAGGAGATACGCTGATTCTTCCACTTTTTTGACCCATTAATGATAAATATATGTGTCAGACGATGCCAGAGTTCCAGATAACATGGTTAGCACAAGTTTGTTTTCTGAACGGTTTGAGCTGCCCATAAATGTATTTATTTATTAATCTATTTATCTATTTGTTTATTTATTTATTTATTTTTTTGGGTGGAGCTCCACCCATCCTGGTCTGCCTCCCAGCGCACTGAACGAACAAACAGGCCATCCAGAGTGCCCAGTTTCAGGGGAAGCAGCTTCCTCAAGAACTGTAGAATTTTTTTGGAATTAGTAATCGAGCTTTGGTGCTCCACTGGAGTCCAAATTGGAAAAAAAAGTCTGAAAATGGGTTTATTATTTGACATTTAAGCATAAAGTAGCTTCCTCCAATTTTTTCTTCTTTTTTTCCCTACAGTTTGTAGAAATGCAAATGCAGAATGCAAATGCAAAAAATATTTTAAGAGTTAAATCTTAGAGTTCTTCTTTAATCTATTTGTACAGGCAGTCTAAATATCATTACAGGCCTGGTGTACATATAGCTAAGCAGATATTTTCCTCACTATGAACAGTTGTTGAGGATGTATTTATTGTAGCATGATACGTTTACAGCATATTTACATATTTCACACTTGGATATATACCATGGATATGAGTGATCTGGATCCTCTGCCCCCTTCATCTATGTACACAGAGAACGCAGTTTGTGTAATTAAAACCCAGAGGATGAATCAGAACTAATCAGTTAGTTCTGTACACTCTTTTAGCTCAACAGAGCTCGATGTGAAAGCTGCAGGGAAAGCCCCTAACATTCAGCCTGTGGTCTGGCGTGAGCAGCGAGCTATGAGATTACTCAGACAAACTTTTGTCCCCCTTTTTGCTTTTTCATCTAGTACTCCGTAACTGTGTCATTAACATTAATGTGCAAAGCAGTTATTTTAGTCTCACATTTCTGAAACAATAGCACTCAGCAATCTCAGTTACACTTAGTAATCTTGAGTCACTAATATGAGTGTAATTCTGATTTTTATTTTATTAATTTCAACTGTTGATCTTTTACTTTACTGTTATAAGTTGTATTGAGTACTGATTATACTGGAAAAAATTCTGTACTTACATCATTTCAGTACATTTTATTTGCATTAATGTGGATGGTTCTACCAACTGATCTTTAACAAGAAATTTCTTAAACTTCTAATAATTGTTGCTTCACATGTTTGTGGCTGTAGCTGTTTCTGCCTTCAGCACAGTTTTTCCTGTAGAAATTCTCCAAGAATGTCTGGAATATTCTGAAGCTATTGAATTGCTAGCCATCAAGTCTTGTACAGAACTGAACTAATCATCTGAATATGCAGCTGCATGCGAATGTAACTGGTGCCCATGTGAGCTTTCCTTCTGAAAGTATAGTACTGAGTTTTCCACAATAATTGTCTTTCTCTATATGTTAACAGTAGAGCCTGTCTGGTATCATACTGGTAATCTCCTTAGTAGTATATCAAAAAGTAATTAATAATTATTGTCATATAGTTAAGCCCCAAATATTTACCAGTATCACCCATTTTATGAACCTATATATTGCTCGGATGTATTGCAGGCCAGTAGTAGTTTATTTTGTATCTAGAATTTTTTTAATGATAATCAAAAATTTTTTTTACAATAACTCTAGCGAATACAATCCAGTAATGATTACTAATAGTAGTAAGAATAGTAATATTTTGATCTGCAACAATAAATATATGACATTGTTTTGTTTTTTTTTTTATTGTAGAAGAATTAGTTAAATCTCAGACCTATCACTTTATCTAATGAAAAATTATTTGATTCCAAAAGGAAAAAATTCCAAGTTTCAGGAGTTATGACCTGTCAAAATTTGGGTGCCGCGCCAACATTTTCAACCTCCATATTTGCTACATGATTTATAATAATTTTTGGAGAGTTGTTTCTTTCCTATTTGTAATGCTGCAGAGCTAAACATGGCCAAATGCTCTGCTTCTGTCTCTATCTTTCACAAGTTGAAATCAGAGGTGCAGTATATACAGTAGTTCGGCCATTAAGAAATCCTTTAACCCCCAGTGCAGCTAACTGGGTTATCAAAGGCCAGCCATGTCTCTCACTGTCTGTGGTAGGAGGCGTTTGAGATGGGAGGCAGCCTCCCCGCGACCCTAATTGCGATTAAGCGGCTTAGAAAATAAATGAGCCCATGAATGAATAAATCCTTGAAAATGGAAATTTCAATGCGAGCAAAATATATTTTAGGGTTTTTTTTGTGGTCCAGTTTAAAATAAGCTGTAGTAGAGGATGAGCTCATCACTCTTTCGCCGAACCGCTTAATCCTACTATGAGGGTCGCAGAGAGGCTTAGAGCCCATCTCACTTGACTCTGGGTGAAGGCGGCGTACACCCTGAACAGCTGGCCAGATACAGTGCCAACACACACACACACACATACACACACACACACACATACATACACACACTCACACTCACATCCACACCTAAAGGCAATTTGAAATAGCCAGTTAGGCTGATATGCATGTCTTTGAACTGTGGGAGGAAACCTCCTAATATCTGGAGGAAACCAGAGCCCTGAGAAACGCTCTCGCCAAGCCTAGGACTCAAACCCAGGACCCTCTTGCTGTGAGGTGGACGTGTCAACCACTACATTTCTGTTTCTCTGAAACAACATCCAAGCAATAACAACTGAGTATGACTAATTAATATTAGATTAAATCCTGATTTCTTCCAAAAATATCAAAGAACGCGTAACCGCCCCAGCACAGCAAAAATTCAGATGAGTCATTATATCACTGGGATGGAATATAATATGGGAATGGAATGAGTTTTGCAAAGTTTCTACTGATTTTTTGGGAAATCATCAGTGTAAGTAAAACACATAAGGAAACACAATAAATTCATTAAAACTCAGACAGATATTTTGAAAATCTTGCAGTTTATGTCAGTCAGTGCTGGTTGATGGCGAACACCACAGTGTCAAAGTGTGGAACCACGGCATCAGATCCAACCACCTGTTAGCCTTATTTCCAATTTCATTCTAGGGTCTCAATCAATTTATCTGGCTTTATTGTTTTGCTGTGTTATTAGTTTGATGTCAGAGAATCTCTGATCCCTCATTGAAATCCCAGCTCTGTATTACTCATGTACACAGAAATGGAACAATTACCTCCTGCTTGGTAGCTCACTAGTGTGAACACATCATTACAGTGGAAAAGATTATTATAGAAGATAAGAAACACAAACACATTTAAACACAGGGCATTATTATTGTGGTCTGGATTGTGTTATTTAATTACAGTGATTGAGCAACGTTTACAAACAGAAAGCATAGCCAAGATTGAGAGAGCTTACAAAGGAGACTATCCTAACAAAAAACTTCAGTAGCCTGCATCATCTATCCATGCATCCATGCATTATCTATACCACTTATATATGGTCTGGCGGAAAGCTGGAGACATCCCAGCTAACTTTGGCCGAGATACGGGGTTACACTTTGAACGGGCCGCTAGTCTATTGTAGGGTTTGAGAATGTTGGTTGTACCAGTGTAACTAGTGAAATAATCGGTGTGGAACCCTGCACCAGAATCCAGCCTCTCTCTCTTCTCCTCTCTTTCTGTGAAGTATGACATTAAATATCCTGTGCACCATCAGCCTACCCCGAAGCCACTGCTTCCAGGCGGATGTCAGTAGAAAGGCAGTGAGATAAGAGGCAGGAATGATTCCTCTGTGTTTCCTTGTCTCGCCAGATTGCCAAAAGAGATAGCAAAAGGCACTAGCTTCTGTACCCACCTCTCACTGTATCCAGCGCACACACAGGAAACATTAATCCACTATTTAGCTCCACATTCTTCTGTTTAGCATTTATACCCGTATGAGAGGTTAGAACACATGGTTCAGACAGGGGTTTTAAGTGTCAGTTTTTTGTTATTAGTACAGTTGTATATGGTTTATTCTGGCGGTAAGAAGGGGATTCCTCTGATGGTATAGGGGCAATGCTTCAAGCTTGTCAGGACACGCAGTGGAACAGGAATACTGCCCTAGGACAGAGCATGTCCTATGTGAGCTTCTAACAAGTTGTTCACACTTTGCTTTTCTTACTGTGAGTTTAAAACCTTTAGTTTGAGACCTAACACAGGTTGCATCTAATTTATCATATAAATAAATAAATAAACAATATTTAAAATATATATATCATGATGCTGATCATCCGTTTAATCGAAGTCGACCTTCAGACACCCGATGGATCAATGTTCGCCATGTTGTTCTGTTTAATATATATTTATTTATTTATTACTGTTGCCTTTCTGTGTCTCAGTGTGTAGGGCTGGCTTGCTTTTACATTTCGTAATGCTGAGAAGATGACAGTTTTTTATCCCCTCCTTCTTATCTACCTCTATTTTCTGAAAGTTGAGCCCATGGGGCAGGCTCAGGCCTAGCAGACTGGCCCCTCAATAACAACTCCTGGTTAATAACATGCATCTGGTGTGAAGTGGATAAGGCAGCTCACAGGTGTGAAGGGGCCAAATCTATCCCAAAGGCCCATTTGTATATTTTCTGGCGCATAAGGCATCAGACTTTACAGACGACTTTTTTAATATTAATATTCCAGCCATGTAGAAGAACTACCGGACATAGCCCGTGTTTGTGTCATATCATAGCCTACATTTGAACAGCAATAAAAACAAATGCTTTAATCCAACAAATGTATTTTATTAATTTCTTCATCAGCATTAATGCACACTTTGACCTCTTTTCAGACTTGATGAACCGAACATATCAGTTAAAAGAATAAAATAAATCATATCATTGATGTTGTACTAAATAAAAAAAAATTAATTACATTAAATATACTTTTCTTTTTAGTTATCACATCTTATAGCTAAAGAACTTGACGCTTTTCTGTAATCTTTTTGACTGGGCTATAATGGTGGTGGTGGTGGTGGTGGTGGGATGTCATCAGTAAGTCACTCCGCCTGTAATCATATCAATTCCGGGCCAGAACTCGGAAACCGTTTGAGATTTCCTAATCAAAGTTGACAGACTATTAGGCAGTGTAGTCGTGCTTTCTGGTATTTTGGGATTTCTGCAACTCATAGTTTTCATGTTTCACTAGCAACCAGTTTACAATGTATAAGAATAAGGGTGGTGTTTTTTTCTGAGCCAGAACTCCAAAACTGTTTCAGATTTCTTTATCAAACTCGATAGTTATTTCAATTATATAGTGTATTTGTGCATTTTGATATTTTGGGACTTATACAGTTTCAATTTCAATATTGCCATGACAACAAGTTTAACATTATCAGGGAGTTCCATCATAATCATTTGCGACTTCATGAATTGACTAGTCACATTAATATTACTCTCTGTAGTAATAATGTACTAACAACAGGACATAGGTGACGGAATTTTCAGTGACATTTTTGTATGAATTTGTATGATAGTTGGATTATTCAGATCTCGGTGTGTGTTATCCAATAAAACCCTTACATTCTGAATAGTTCTACTAATAATAATAACTCTGTCATACTTTGCCACATTCAATAACTGCTTATTGCTATATTCTATGCAGGAACGGCACGATCTGATTGGTCTGCAATCTCGAGATTAAAAGACATTGTTCTGACTGGATAATGCTCAGTTGAACCAAAACTACGGACACTGTGTTCACGGTGACTTGGATCAGGCAAGTCTCAATTGTTGGTTTTTAAAATGAAAAAATAAACCATAAAATATTGTTTTGTTTTCCTGTTTAAACAAATGAGTGTATAAATCAATCACTACAGAGCAGAGTTTACTTAAGTTTTAGTGTAGTATGTACTGATCTCTGAGTGAGTAGGATAAAAGGCACTGTTAGCTACACAGTGCTATTTGCATGAAGAGAATAATAAAACTTTTACTAAACTACTGCTCGGAGAACACTTGTGCAGTAGATCTGCTTTTTTTTAAATGGTACAATTCCAGAAAAGAAAAATGTAAAAAGCAGTCATATGTGTGTATATTTAGGAGAATCCACCAGAACATGAAAAATAAAAAGCATTTGTGTTTGTATTTCAGCATGTTTCTTGTGGTGTTTGTGTAGTGCATTTGAAAATTAACAGCTCTTTAAAATGAATGACATCAGATTAATTTTTTATCCACATTCACACAGTAATTGATGAGCGGCCATGCAAAGTCAATGATTTTGGCCAAAACGTGCTATAAGTTGCAAAATTTTCATTAGCTGAGCTGAACAATGCGATTGAAGCAATCAGAGCTTAAAGATACCTTTGATTGACAGATACCGCCAAACAGAGTTCTCCAGAACCTCTCTGAATGTAATCAACAAACAGAAGTTTATTTGTTCTACTCACTTTAACATGGAAGCTGAGCTTATTATTGCCATGTGCTTTATGAATACCTGCAGAAATTTTTCAAAGATAATAACTTGAAACACCATTTCCTGTAAGTTTATATTTATTTATGTTTAACTCTTCTAGGTTCATGATAGACAAGAGTCTCTGTTCTATACTCGCCAACAACAACAACAATCATAAACAACAACAATAATAATAATAATCATAATAATAATAATAATAAAAAGGGAAGTGGTGGCCCGATGGTAGAGTGCTGGATTACTGATCTCAAGGTTGGCGGTTCAAGCCCCACTATCAACATGATGTCACTGCTGTCCCCCCAGTGCAGCTAACTCTCACTCTCTATGGTGAGAGCCATGTAAAAGAACCATTGCTGATTTTCGTCAAGAGTAGGCTGCATAGCTGTTAGCGTGTTTCTGCCCTGTGATGGCCTGGCGAGCTGTCCAGGGTGTGCTCTGCCCTCGCCGATTAGGATTAAGGGGTTCAGAAAATTAATGAATGAATAATAATAAACTATACATATGATGATAATATGAGCTTAAACCCAGATAATATATTATAAGGATAATAATAAGCTCTCAAGAATCTATTCTAAAAAATCCACGCGATACTGTTCATTGTTTCACTCTGAAAGGTTTTAAAGCAGAAAGTCGCGCATGTTGCTCATTGCTTCCTGTATAAACACTGCTTTAGAGTAGATGATGAAGTTTGTGGATAAAAAATCTTAAATGCTTGTGTATTAGGTGTTAGGAATCTTACATCTAAATTTTGAATCATCTAAATGATTCAAACTGTCTGAAATCATCTCCATGATGATTACACATTTGTGTCTCTGTACTGTTTTAAAGACCTCGTCACTCTTCCTTTCTTTATACTCAGTGTTCATTCTGCTTGTTTATAAATACGTGAAGGGTACGCACATGTCCGTATGGAGCCCTGCATTTGCCCTCTGATGATGAAATGTCTCACAAGCATAGTAATCACTCATACAGTCACAGACACACAATATGACACAGACTTGAGTCCTCAGTCTATGATGGCCATTTGATTTTCTGAATGAGTGCTGGCAAGATCAAGAGGTTAAAACTATTTATTGTTTCTTGTATATGTGTGTATGTGTGTGTGTGTGTGTGTGGGGGGGGGGGGGGGGGGGGG
>JAOUQZ010087693.1:0-15000 GCA_028564935.1 Neosilurus hyrtlii
CACACACACACACACACACACACACACACACACACACACACACACACACATAGCAAGTACACTCCCTAAAGCCACATGCCACTGGATCAAGTCTAATTCAGCCAGATGGAAGACTCCCTGTGCCATGTGAACAGATTGGGGTCGATAAACTAAAACTAAAAGGCAGCAATCAACAGAGTTCACTGAAAATACTATAAAAATATAAATACTGTACAACAGGTTGCTCATACTGCATAAGTGGAAACAACTTCACAACTTTCATAAGATGATTCTAAATATTAGATATTAATAATATATAAATATTAAAGCAAAATCAAAAACATTTTATATTTAATTTAAACTATTAATAGTTAGAATATATATCATTTATAGTATATTATTATAAGTATTCATTTATATCCTACTCATTATAACTTAGTAATAATGTATTTATTGCAAAGTTTATTAAAAAACTAAGACAACAAATGTAAGCACTACAGTCTTTACCAGTACAGACCATCGACTACAATAATAAAAAAATATCATTCTCGATTTACACCACACTATTTGGTCCATCCATCCAAATATTTGCTGAACTGCTTAATCCTACTAGTGCTGCGAACAGGCTGGAGCCTATCTCAGCTGACTCAATCACAGGGCAACACACATTACCATTCACACTTACATTCACACCCAGGTAAGTAGGTAACTTTATTAGTACCCCTGGGTAGATTTGTTTTGCAGCCAGCAAGACCATGGCATCCATTAAAACGCAAATAAAACACAAATGAAATACAGATAAAATACAGATGGGGCAATTTGGAACAGCCAATTAGCCTAACGTACACGTCTTTGGACTGTTGGATGAAACCAAACTCAGGATTCGAACCCAGGACCTTCTTGCTGTGAGGTGGATGTGCTAACCGCTACACCACCCTGCTGCCTGCACACTATGTACTGAAATCTAATAAGAAAGAGAAATAATGTATAGGTGAACTTCATAAAAGTAATATTGAGAGATTAGAAGTTCAAATATCAGTGATGGTGTCCCATCTGTGCCGACTGTGTTCTGTGGGTGGAAGGGATGGCAGACTTTCTAACCACTTCCTGCGTCTCAGGCCAACCGTGGGTGTCAGTGTGCTAAGATATGCAGAATTGGATAGCACTTTCTTCTGAGTGTGTTACACTGCTTTATAAGAGTGTGGGCAGCAGTTTAAAACAATGTGGGTAGCTGGTTTCACATGGTAACCCCAGTCCCATGATCTACGGGGTCAGGGTTAGTGTTCAGGGATAACTAGTAGCAGGTTCCACAAATAAAATCCATTGTGCACACTATGAACGAATCAAATCAAATCTGCTGCACGTGAGCTGTAAAAGTAAACCAGTAGATGACCAAGTCTAAATAGAGGACCAACTAGGCATGAGCAGGTGTTTACTTTCTATCGTAAAGTATTCTTTCCAAAATCTGTGTGACTAGTGGTAAGGAGGTGGGATTTTTTATTTATTTATTAATTTTGGTTGGGGGTGGGGGGTGGGGTGGGGAGTTTGAAGTTGGGGTTTAACGGCTTAAATATTTCTTTCTTCTGGAAGGAGATGGGGCCCCTTGGGGTAAAAGCAGGGGGAGAGAGATGGATTGAGAGCGAGAGAGAGATAGAGATATGTAGAGAGAGAGAGAGAGAGAGAGAGAGAAAGAGAGAAAGAGAGAGAGAGGGAGGTGCAAGGCACCAACACAAACCCAAGTGGCATTCCATTTCTTTCAACAGCACACCCCCACTATACATACACACAGCCACTTACATCTCCATTACAGAGTGATTTGTTACTCAGGGGTCAACAGCTCTTTAGATGAAAATCAAATGTACACAAAAATGTGTGCTCCGTCGTCCTACTGTGTATGAGCACATCGGCGCGTCTCTCTCAGCTTCAACTCTGTATGGCTGTGCGATATGTACTGTTGGACATTGCATATGTGAACCATTTCTAATTTACAGAGGAGAGTGCTGCCAGTTTTCGAGACAGGTTCCTTACTTGTTTATGCACGTACTGCCATCATGCTACTCTGTGCTGGTGCTCAACTGGAGGGGATAGGCTTTTTTTCCCTATGGGATGGAAGGTACCAGATCCTATCTTGGAACAACAAACACGAGGCTAGAAAGAACACTGGGCGGGGAGCCAGCACAACTCAGCATTAACAGATTCAGTGAAGTTACAAAAAAAATACAGTGACTTGCAAAAGTATTCACACCTCTTGAACCTTTTCACATTTTGTCACCACAAAAGTATTTTATTGGGATTTTATGTGATTGAACAAAACAAAGTGGTGCATAATTGTGAAGTGGAAGTAAAATTATACGTAGTTTTCAAAATGTTACACAAATATTTAAAAAACTTTTTTTTTTAACTTTCTGAGAAGTGTAGCGTGCATTTGTATTCAGCCCCCCCGAGTCAACACTTTGTTGAACCACCTTTGCTTGTAATTCAAGTCTTGCTACAGATTTTCACATCTGGACTTTGACTGGGCCATTCTAACATATGAATGTGCTTTGATCGAAACAATTCCATTTTAGGTCTGGCTTTTTTTTTATAACCTATCCCTGCTTTAAACTTCTCTACAACTTTATCCCTGACCTGCCCAGTGTGTTCCTTATGATGCTGTTTGTTTACTAATGTTCCCTAACACACCTCTAAGGCCTTCACAGAACAGCTGTATTTATACTGAGATTATATTACACACAGGTGAACTCTATTTATTAATTCGGTGACTTCTGAATGGAATTGGTTGCACTGAATTTTATTTAGGCGTAAAGTTTCAAAGTACAGAGAGCTGAATACAACTACACGCCACACTTTTCAGATTATATTCAGATATTTTGGAAACATGTACACAACACATTTTCCTTCCACTTCACAATTATTGACGATATGGAGAATTATTCAGATTTTGGTGGGTGTTGTCCACCCCAACCAATAAAACCCCCTCGATCTAAATAATTCTCTATAACATATGTCGCCTCATTTAATAATTGCATATTAGTATATATTACATGGGAACAGTGAGATCTACTTGGTCCCCCTTTTGGGAATTTAAAACAAAACCCAGACTGAATAATGTTTTAATCAAAACAACACAACACTCATGGTTTATCACAGTCACTTGGAACAGGCAGCATCACTACCGTCATGTTTTAAAAATAGAAAAATCAACCATAAAAATCTTTTCTAGTGTCTCCACATAGTATATACTAAAACCTTGAATGAGTATAAAACCATGCAGTCAGCTACACATCACTTAGCAAGGAGTTCACCTGACCTGCCTCTGTAATGGTTAAAATATAGAAAAATAAACGACAGAAATCTTGTTTTAGTTGCTTTTATTGATCCCACCTAGTATATACTTGTTAATTAGGGAGCTAACTGTTAAGTATCTCAAGATAGAGAACCAAACAGATCATGTCATTCCCAAGTAGTCCATACGAAAGATCTTTAGTCTAAGTGCATGTAAACTCTGGCTAGCCTGTACAACCTCTACCACATTGCTCATAATGTGATTGGATGAACACAGATACAGACACACACAATAGCTCAAGATGTTAGAAGATAAGAATGTTTAATATATATATATATATTTATACTGGACCTGATGGTCACAAACTCTTACCGTGGCTGTCAACTTGTCACTTTCAGCCATGATAGCGGAGGAATACTTGTTGGATGGCATTACTGATTGGGTTGTATCTCCTTTACCGTTTACTTGTCCGCTAAGCTGTAATAAAAATAAGTACATCTTAATTAAGAAAAATACAAAAAAATATAGAAACAAACGAACATTTATAACTACTACTGTAATTATTATTATCATCAACAATATGTAACTACTAGAGGAAACCACTTGACTAATATAGACTAAACCCCACCTTCCACCTTGATACTACTTGACAGACAGTGGTGGCTCAGTGGATAAGACTCTGAGTTACTGATCAGAAGGGTGGCAGTTCAAGCCCCAGTATCACCAAGCTCCCACTGTTGGGCCCTTAATCAGGGCCCTTAACTTTCAACTGCTCAGTTGTATAAATGTGATAAAAATGTAAGTCACTTTGGAAAGGGCGTCTGCCAAATCTAAGTGATGCACCAGTTGGCCTCGTCTTGCCTGTGGGTAATAGTCAACACCAGATTACCCTAGAATTACCCTTATAGCATAGAAACCGACCCGAGGAGGTAAGATTACAAATATCTTTAGCACAAAACATTTAGTACAGATACAAAGTAATGAACTAAAGTACCATTGAGGCTCATAAAGAAAGGAAATTCATTTAAGTGAGTATCGCTTAGCACTGTCGTCACACAGCCAGAAGCTTTATGGTACATGTTAGTTCAGCACATCTAATGAAATTATTTACCTACAGAGCCCACATATAACACAAAAGCTAATCTATGCTAACCGCAGAATTATGAAATTACGGTCTAAAATTTGATTTTTACCCAAAGGAGAGGCCATAGGCTATTTCTTGGAAATCCATGATCATCCTTCATTCATGCATTTTCTGAACGTCCTAATCTTTGTAGGGTGACGTGGGGTCTGGACCCCACACACTCTGAGTGGCAATTTAGGGCAACCAATTAGCCTATTGTGCATGTATATAGACTGTGGAAGACTGAGCCTTGCCAGGCCTGGGGCCTGAACTCAGAACCTTCTTTCTGTGTGGCGGACGTGCTAACCACTACTCCACTGCGCCACCCACAAATAAGTTACACAGACTTTTCTTGCATTATGTGAACGAGATTTAAACAATTTCCTCCGAGATCAATAAAGTATCCTGATGCTGATTTACTCTTGGCATCATCATTGGCTGAATTACCCTGGCTTCTAGCCTTGAATTCAACCAAGGATGTGCGATCAAGTTGCCGAAGTGCCACTGGAAACGGTTATAACCTTGTCTCAGACTAGCTCAACTGGCTTTTCAACAAGCGGTATAGACATGGGACGTATGATGTTTTCTTAATGCTAAGTGAGGTAGAGGTGACACAAGGGTGACAATAGCAGACCCTTAGGACCCCAAAGACACCAGATGTTTGCCAAGTAGAAAAGAAACCAAACTAAAAATATTTACTTCTGCAACCATCTAAAAGAAAAAGACAAATGATGGGTGAGCACCTAAACCATAACCGAGTGATCGCTTGGATTTTCCACAGGTATGTCGAGGTCACTGAGTCTACTGACCTTTCATGATGCATGTCCACAATAGGAATGTTAATGGTAATGATTTGCCTTTGTGAAGCTATCCTAAGATCAGCCAGCCTAAAGAGATCTATAAATATTCACACATGTTGGCTGGCAGACAGACCTACCGACCAACTGAGGACATGAATAACAACTGATAGAGACAGTTGTTTATACATACGTTTCTGCCTCCTGAATGAGTTTGGGTGGTGTCGCTTTGCTACAAAACCAAATAAGAATTATGTAGTCTGGTGAATACAACAACGCTTACAAATCCCTCGAAACAAATGGCGGGATGGCCCCGCCACCCTGGTATGGCATATCAGGTATGTGATGAAATTACAGGTAAAAGTGTTGAAAGTTGAGGGAAAAGCTGCCAGACGTGTTTAAAAAAAAAACATGCAGCCTGTAATTAGCGACTATGTGAAATTTCAGTTCTCCTTTCTCATCTGTCTATCACTTAAAGTGTGTTTGTATCGCTACAAACACACTTTAACCCCTGCAGGCAGTTCCAGACTTATATCCCTTACTCTCTTATCTGCACAGTTATGTTAGTGACTGAATTATTCATTAAACTTACTGGAATGTCAATAATAAACACCTATACAGAGGTATACAAGCAGTGCAAGGCACCCTGGTACATCCTGCATATAAATACAAGGTACACTGACATATTAATCATTTGTGTTTGCTTGCGAGCACACAGGGTGGCACAGTGGTGTATTGAACACGTCCACCTCACAACAAATAGGTCCCGAGTTCTATTCCTGGACTCGGCAGGGACGTCCTCCTTGTGCTTGCAAGGGTTTCCTCCATGTACTCCGGGTTCCTAAGTGGCTGTTCCAAATTGCCCCTAGATGTGAGGGTGAATGATTGTATGGTTGTTGGCTCTGTGGTGGTCTGGCAAAGTGTTTAGGGTGTACCCCTCCTTCGCCCAGTGTCAGCTGAGATATGCTTCAGCATCCCTACGACCCTACAAGGATTAAGCGGTTTGGCAAATGTGTGAGAGTGAGTGACTGCGAGCACACACACACACACACACACACACACACACACACACACACACACACACACACACACACACTGCAAACCACACCAAGGGAGTGTGTGTTAAGGTGAATATGTGAATGAATTAGATGAATACAAAGAAATTGTTCATCAAAGGTGAAAGCCTCAGCAAGGAGATTAGGGACTAAACCTAATGGGAGGGGGTTTCTGTAAATGCTCTCTGTGTGTGTGTGTGTGTGTGTGTGTGTGTGTGTGTGTGTGTGTGTGTGTGTGTGTGTGATAGAGAAAGAGAGAGAGATTAGAGAGAGAGAGAATTATAGGGAAAAAAACCAATGTGTTCAGTTTGACTGTTCTTTTATGGATCAGAATGAGCCAATTCCTCATCAGTTCACTTTAAGTACAGCAATATAATTAACATGTGCATCAATTTACAAATGAAGGGGTGAGAACCACAGCAGTCCCTACCCAAAAAACAAAAAAATTAAATACGGTTATATTATGAAAGATGTGAAAATGGTCTATGTGTGCCAGACTGGCCCCATCATCTTCCTTATGATCCTGAAACAAATTAAGATCATTATCCCTTATTTTTTTTTTATATTACAAAAACATTCATGTCAATTTTTTTTCTCAAAAACAGCTTTCTGTTGGTTAGACCACTCTGGTTCTCAGCTCTTCACATGGCCTTGACAGTGAAGTATCATGAGCAAGAGGTGTAAATTTCCAAATGAGAATATGTTATGGTTCCATATTTTCAATAATCTGTGTATAATTCAGCATTTGATGGTTTGGGTTCATGTCCTTGGTGTCTCTTTGCAATTTGTGCTCCTTTTTAAACTGCTCAAAATCATTGAAATTGAAACATTTCATCAGTGTGTAACCGAAACAGACCCGTTTCTGAGCTCCTTTCTCGAGAAAAATGTAATCTATATGGCAAAAAAATGTTTCGAAATGTTTGTTTTGGTGATCACAATATAACTGTTCTGCATCTTAACTTCCTATGAAGTTTTCCCTGACTGAAGGTACATCACTTAACATACGGAACATTTTGAAAAAATTATCTCTATGCTTTGGTGCATGTAGATAGTGTTATATGTTTATGAAATGATGTTAATATTTCAGTCCTGCCAATGTCCTTTTGTTCAGACAATCAAACTGTGTATGATGGTATAATGTTGTAACGTGTGACACGAAGTTGCATTTAAATGTGTAAATGTCCATAAACAAAAGTAGTCTCTGTAGTACCCCTCTCTTGCTTGAACTAGCATGGAAGAAAACAATCACTGTGATATACATGGATGGTGCAACATAAGCATTCTTAAGCAACATAAAGACCTGAACTTTCATGTGATGGGATTCAAGTGATAATCAATCACAGCTTAAAGATACGGTTGATTGAATGATTTTGCCAAATACTGGGTTGTCCAAACCTGTAGGAAAACAGTGAACAGGACAACAAACTTCGAACAGCTTGCCAGACCATTGTGGAGCCAACACACACATGCATTCACACTCACATTCTCACTCACACCTAGGGGCAATCCGGAACAGTCAATTAGCCTAAAGTGCATGTCTTTGGACTTTAGGAAGAAACCAGAGCAGACAGAGGAAACCTCTGCAAACATGGGAAAAAACATTTAAAATCCACACACAAAAAAACGCCCTCGCCGTGCAAGTGCAGGGCTAACACCGACAAACTACATATTCATATTTACACCTATGAAAGGCAATTTAGAGTAGACAGTTGAGCTAAAGTGCATATATTCAGACTGTGGGATGAAACCGGTGTACCCAGAGCAAGCTACACAGGCATGGGAAAAACATGGCAACTCCTAACACAAAGGCCAAAGATGGCCATGGGGTTTGAACCCAGAACCTTGTTGCTATGATGCACCAGTAATAACGACCGAGCCAGCAGGCCACATAGTTCGAACAGCAATAATAATAATTATGATTCAAAATCAGGCCCTTCCATTTCTCTAAAGCATGCTATAAGCATACTCTTGATCCTCTCAAAGCATGGTGTGTGTGTGTGTGTGTGTCTCTGTGTGTGTGTGTGTGTGTGTGTGTGTGTGCGCGCTTGTGTGTGTGTGAACATTATGTTCTTCAGTCATTTGCCAAAATCACTTAATCCTGTTAGGGTCATGGGGAGCTGGAGCCTATCTCAGCTGACTTTAGGTAAAAGCCTGAACCCTGAACAGCTCTCCAGACCATCGCAGGGCCAACACACACAACCATTCACACTTACGTCCACAGCTTGGGGCAATTTGGAACAGCCAATTTGTCCAATGCGCATTCCTTTGGCTAACTGCCTTAGGAAAAAAAGCCGTAGTAAAACCCTGAGGAAACCTGCACAAGCACAGGGAGAAAATGCAAACTCCACACAGAAACGCCCTCTCTGAGCCCAGGACTCGAACCCAGGACCTTCTTGCAGTGAGGCGGCTGTACTAACCTCCATGCCACCGTGCCGTCCATAATGTCTGTCACTGAACTCTAATCACATCCTGATTAATGCCTAGATCCACTATGACCCTGATGAATTACTGAAGATGAATAAATGAAATAATTCATGTATCTATGTTTTCAGATTTTTTCTAGGAGCGCATAAACACTAAAATTCTGCACCTGTAGATTTCAGATGCTCTTAGCCCTACAAGGGGAATATACTGGCTTTGTCATCATTCCCACTGGATTAAACCAAACTGAATGACTTTTAGTTGTGCTATAGTTACTTGGTTTTGGGTTTCAACAAAGTTTATTTAGTGATCGACAACATCTAACAGCCCTCGTTTGCAGTGGAAACTCTTGCTGGTGAAGCATTAGAAAGGACACGAATTAATTAAGTCTGGTCAACGCTGGTCAAGTCACTCTAGCTAGAGTAACAAACTTATGTTACTGAAAAAGTCATCCAGCTTTGCCAGTGTTCACTTTGCTGCTAGTTTTGGTGATATTTTAGTCACATAGCAACTTCTTTTTTATAAAGAGACAATTCAATTAATTCAGTGACAAATGAGCAGATATTACTGACTCTCCTGCACGCGATACACTTCTCCAGCTCACTACTGCTCGTTAAACACAGACAAAGAGCAGGTTTGAATCCCTGATCAACACTGTTTTCAATGACCAATCACTGATCACCATAGTTCTTAGTCACCAATCACTGATCACCATTGTTCTCAAAATCCAATCACTGACCACTATCCTTTTCAATATCCAAACACTAATCACCATTATTTCTTAAATACCAATCACTGATCACCACTGTTCTCAATGACCAATCACTGATCGATGATCACCATCGTTCTCAATATCTAATCAATGTTCACCATCATTCTCAATCACCAAACACTAATCACTATCATTCTCAAATACCAATCACTGATCACCACCTGAGTGTAAAGCCTGACTGAAATGTACCTTTACATGGACACATCCCCAGCAATCAGTGCTCACCATGATTCTTAATCACTGCTCACCATCGTTCTCCATCACCAATCACTGATCACCATCTTTTTCAATATCCAATTACTGATCACCCCAAGGTCGGGGGTTCAAGCCCCACTATCCATGGGTTGTCACTGCTGTCCCTCCCAGTGCAGCTAACTGGGTTATCAAAGGCCGGCCATGTCACTGTCTGCGGTGAAAGACATGTAAAAGAACCATTGCCGTCAAGAAAAGGCTGCATAGCCGTCAGCATGTTTCTGCCCTGCGACGGCCTGATGAGCTGTCCAGGGTGTATTCTGCCCTCGCCCAGAGTAGGCTGAGATGGGCACCAGCCTCCCCGCAAATCCTAATTAGAATTAAACGGTTCAGAAAATGAATGAATGAACGAATAAATTAATGAATTATTGATCACCATTGTTCTTAATCAACAATTATGACATTATCAATAATATGTGTAGAATTTGCATGTTTTCCCTGTGCTGGGTGGGTTTCCTCCCATAGTTAGGATAACTGTTAGGATGGCTGTTGCAAATTGCCCCTAGGAGTCAGTGTGGACGGATTTTACAGGGTACTCACTCAGGACCCTTTCAGTGAGTCAGGGCGTGCAGTCGCCAAAAAGCAGAATATGCGTTAGCATAGACTCGGGAGCCTGCCAGAGCTGAAGGTGCACGCGCACAGAATTTATCTACCAGGACTTTCATTCGGTCGCGTGCCACACTTTTATAATAATAATAATTATTATAATTATTATTATCATTATTATTATTTTCATTATTATTATCATTATTATGATAATTATTATTATTACCATTATTATTATTATTATTATTACCATTATGATTATGATTATTATTAACATTATTAATATTATCATTATTATTATTATTATTATTATTACCATTATTATTATTTTAATTATTATTATTATTATTATTACAATCATTATTATTATTATTATTATTATTATTATTATTATTATTATTACCATTAATAATATTATCATTATCATTATTATTATTAACATTATTAATATTAACATTATTATTATTATTATTATTACCATTATTATTATTATTATTACCATTATTATTATTTTAATTATTATTATTATTATTACAATCATTATTATTATTATTATTTTTATTTTTATTATTATTATTATTATTATTTTTATTATTATTATTATTATTATTATTATTATTATTATTATTATAATTATTATTATTATTATTAATAATGTTATCATTATCATTATTATTACTATTATTATTATCATTATTATTTTATTTTTATCATTATTAATATTATCATTATCATTATTATTATTACCATTATTATTATTTTTATTATTATTATTATTACAATCATTATTATTATTATTATTATTATTATTAATATTATCATTATCGTTATTATTATTACTATTATTATTATTATTATTATTACCATTATTATTATTTTTTATTATTATTATTACAATCATTATTATTATTATTATTATTATTACTATTATTATTAATATCATTATTATTACCATTATTATGATTATGGCAGGTGCTTGTACCCTGTTTATTAAATAATGTACAGTTCCCTCTTTCTTCCTACTTGCACCGAGTGTTTCCCAGAAGCCACCGGACTCCTCGACACCGCAACGTGGAAAAAAGCATGAAGCCAAATCAGCGCGCGCCTCGATACGGATTGCAACAGAAAGGCGATTAAAGCTGCAAAGTCCCGCACGCGCCTCGTGCACGCACTGGAAACCAAAAGCCACCCTGTTTCACTTCCATAAGGCTTTCTGATCGGATCCCTCACCTCCAACAAAAACACGACATGACTTCAAATCCCAAATCACAGCAACCATGAACCTTGAACAACATCCCGGTACCGAGCCACGCCGTGCCGGGATCCCCGCGCTACCGTCGCCGTACCGTGAAAACAACAAACCATCATCACCAAGTCGGGTTTAATCGCGTGCACAACATTTTCATACCAAAAAAAAAAAATAACCAAACCAACCCAAAACCCCAGCGCAGTGGAATTATGGGAGAAAGTGTTAGGAATCCCTGCTCCATGCACCTCTTACATAACCGATCTGAAGACACTCCGAGCGCATGAATCACAGCTTTCCTGTTTTTCTGTGTAATTTGCATTTACCAGATCAAAGCACCAGCGGCCCATAACCAGGTGAGCTGTACCTTTCGGTGTGCGCGGCGCGCGTGCTGCTGAACTCTGACCGAGCGCGCGCTCCGAGCGGCTGCATGCACAACACGACTGGAACTTACCTGTTGCACGACTTTTGGTGTTGAAGACGCGGGACGGGACGGGACGACACTGCTGAATGGTTTCGGTCCTCCTCCTGAGGCTGCCAAGCCGTAGCGGTGACTCACGGTTCACCTCGGTCTCACCCACGTATTTAAAGCCTTGGGGTGAATATGTAAATCTCCTCTGGTTCTTGCTTGGTGCTCACCGCAGTGCTCAGGCGTGACAACCCCCCCCCCCTCCACCCCCGGGTCTCGAATCACACCAACGCAAAATGAAAGTTATGTTTACGTAAATATATACCAAGTTTTCCAAGATATTGTTTCTTGTAAGGCGCACCTGTCGGTACTGTACATCATATACAACTTTTTTTGTTCTTAATAGAGCCCCCCCCCCCTCCTTATTATTATTATTATTATTATTATTTCTTCATTTCTGAATTGTCACTAGATTCCAGTTCTTTTCAAGCATAAAGCATTATAACGCTGTAATTCATCAAATTCACTCCCCGGGCATGTTAGTTAAACATGAATTCTACACTGCTATCTCTTGGAAATAAAATGAAATCATCAACAATGTCTTGCTGAAACCATTGGCTTCCGCCTGGATGCGAGGGTCGGAGACCATGATATCATATTATACATATTAGATATGATATTTCCCTACTTTTTTAATTTCTCCTAAAATCGTATTAGCAAGAAGGTTATTTTTTCACACATTTCTATGTGGAGTTCCCTCCTTGCTTGTGTGGGTTTCCTCCGGGTACTTCAGCTTTCCTGCTACAGTGGCACAAAGACGTGCACATTAAGCCAATCAGCTGTTCCAAATTGCCCCTAGGTGTAAGTGTGAATTGTGTGTGTTGTTGTTGGGCCCAGTGTCAGCTGAGATAGGTTCCAGCTTCCCAAAAAACCCTAAGGATTAAGCGTCTTGGCAAATGAGTGATAGAGTGAGTGAAATCCTATGTCTTTATTTGTTTCTTAACACTTGATCACAGATTTTTTACACTTTCAACAAATCAGTGTTGCACTGCCAAGTTATCAAACATGCACAAGATTGTTCTGCTCACGTGGTCTTGGTGTTGTGGTTGTAAACAGACACAGAACCAAAAACTGGATGTTAAACAGGTGAACAACTAAGTCAGTGAGCTGGGGTGGTTTTGTCAGGAAACCTTTGTGTTCAAACTATCCATTCATTCATTTTCTGAACCGGTTAATCCTAATTAGGGTCGCGGGGAGGCTGGCACCCATCTCAGCCGACTCCGGGCGAGGGCAGAGTACACCCTGGCCAGCTCGCCAGGCCATCGCAGGGCAGAAACACGCTGACGGCAATGCAGCTACTCTTGACGAAAATCAGCAACGGTTCCTTTACATTCCTCTCACCACAGACAGCGAGAGACATGGCTGGCCTTTAATAACCCAGGTAGTTGCACTAAATTAACTAATAATTCAAGATAAACCACATGGACTGTTTACTAGGGCATGTGCACCTTATAAAACAGTGATGAACCCCCTGACTATATAATCAGAACCTTTTAAAAGGATTAAATAGACTAGCCTATACATGACTTTTTTATTTTTATTCTATTAAGCAGAAAAGTATCACAAGTTTATAAAATATTCTGCAAATGATACAACTACTGGGGGGGAAAGTGTCAAAGCCTGTAGGCTGTAAAGCAAATAAAACACGTGGGCAAAAAAAAAAAAAACATATCAAGCATCTAGCAAAGTAATAAATACAGCAAGTATAATTTTTTTAGTTTTTGTTTACTCAGAACACCATGAAGGCATTAAGATAACTCACACTTTTAAATAAAGTCATTTTTAACTTCATACATGGTTGTGCGGGAATATCGAAAGTGCTGAAGCGAATCTTGTGGCTGTGGGCGGGAACCCGGAAGTAGATGTGCAGTTTGTTTACAGTAGCTACTGGCGAAGGAATTCAAACCAGATCATGTTGCAGTTACATTTTACTAAAGACCCGCTGTTAGACAGTGTGAGCAGTGATTTCCACACCTTGAATAAATTTACTGAGCAGGTAAGGGTTTAGTATTCTTCAAATAAAACGGAATTCAAGTGTCTGTTGACGGATAAGCAGGTTAAGCTGCAGGCTAATCTGGGCTGTGTTGCTGTTATTATTTTTCTTACTGCTGGATTTTGAATTTCTGAATTCGACTGTTAGATGCCCAGTGATACTGCCTGATGTTTAATTTCTTTAAAAAATATAATAATAAAAGCACCACGGGCTAATTAACATTACATTAACACGAGCAGGTGACTTCAGTTAGCATAGTAGCATATCTACTGAGGGAGTTTATTTCAGCACCTTTAACCTCAAAATCACATGCAGGTGATCCTTAAAATACACATTTTCATCACTGTAACAATGAAATACTCTTCAGCTTCATGTTACGAACAAAAGGTTTACTGTGCATGAGGAAAATTCTAGAGTTTAAGTTCTAGCATAAGCACCCAACAGTGGCTCTCTCCTGGTTTACTGCATTACCCTATTTCCGGTGTATTAATCAATACCGAGTTATAAGCGCTAAGGATTGTGTGTGTGTGTGTGTGGGGGGGATTATTAACACAAAAAGCGTTATTACAAATGGTCATTGAAAAAAAAGTTTTTTTTTTTTTTGGAGGAGTTCAATTTAATGTTTGAAATAGGTTAAAAAATCTGAATGGATTAGGAATGATCAGTCATGAGTAGGATCGATCATTTCAGTCTAATCAGCATGTCTTTGGACTGTAGGAGGAAACCGGAGTATCCTGAGGAAACCCACGCAAGCACAATGGACCCTCTCCGAGTCTGGGACTCAAACCCGGGACTTTCTTGCTGTGAGGTGGACGTGATAAACGCTACGCCACCGTGCTGCCCTCGTACATACCAACATCATCATAAGCCAGTGTGAAGAATAAAACCCAATGGGATGTTTTATTCTAAGAAAACAATCCAGGATACGATGGTGTGATGACAGCCTCCCCGGGTTATGGATTGTTTTCCTGTAAATGCATGTCCCATAGGGCGTTAATGCGTTCACGATTTGCTATAAGCATTTACGCTAATGCATAAGAATGATGTGCTCCCTGTGCTTC